>JAQQSZ010012991.1:0-11871 GCA_028646595.1 Phalanger gymnotis | reverse complement strand
TATAAAAAGAGATAAAATGGAACTCTCCCAAAATCACTGATAATAAAAGTAGAAGGTTATTTAAACAAATAGAAAAAAAATTATCTCATTTGATCACAATAAAAAGGAAAATCAAAACATCAAAATTAAAGACAAATAAGGAGAATTCACAATAGACAATGAGCAAGTAATTGTCTTTACAGCAATAAACTAGAACACTATCTTATACCATTCCACAATAAACTCAAAATGTATATGTGATCAGTAAGTATAAAAGATCACACCATAAAACCAAATCAAGTCCTTTTGCAGCTGTGACTAAAGGGAGGATTCTTAAACAAACAAGGTATCAAGGTCGTCAAAAAGATAATTTTAATTGCATGAAACTGAAAAAATTTGCATAAATGAAATAAATGCAGCTAGAATAAGAAGAAAAAGGATTATTTGGGGGAAAGGGATCTTTCCCCATAAAATATCTCTGATAGAGGCATGATATCCAAGATATAAAGGGAGTTAAGACAAATATGTAAGATGAGGAATTACCCAATAATAAAGTGGCCATGTCATGTACAAACTATCCTCAAAAGAATTTGCATGCTATAAACACCAAAACAAAACTTTGTTCCAAATTAATATTAATAAGAGAAATGCAAACCAAAATAATTCTGAGATTTCATTTTGCATCCAATAAGTGGGTAAAGATGACAAAAGATGAAAAGAGTCTATGTGGGAGGGAATATGGAGAAATAGGCACACTAATACCCTATTGATGGAACTGCAAATTGATCCAAACATTCTGGAAATGAAGTTTGACATCAGGTCTTGAAAATGTCCCATACCCATTCCAGACATATAGATCCAGAGATTCCAGACATATAGATCAAGGAGATTAAAAAAAATTCCCATATGTATCAACATACTTTAATAATTTGATAATAACAAAGAAATGAAAACAATAAGTACTCATGAACTGATTTATAGGTAAAAAAAAACCTTTAGTTCATATATTTATGCACTAAGAAACAGTGATATTTACTGAGGTTATTCTTAAACAAGCATTTATTGAGTACCCACTATGTACCAGACACTATGCTAAGAACTTCACAAATATTATCTCATTTTCATGGTCACAACAACTTTGGGAGGTAGATGTTATTACTCTCTTTTTAGAGATGAGGACACTGAGGCAGGTAGAGATTAAGTGACTAGCCCAGAGTCACACAACCACCTGAGGCAAGATTTGAACTTAGATCTTCCTGAATCAAATTAAAGGCCCTGTCTACTGTGCCCTTCTGGGAGGCCATGATTTTGAGCCTCGGAAAAGAGCAAGAACCATACATTCCAAGACAAATTATTTCAAGGAAGTGCCAGAGACTGAAAATGCTACACAAATACATCAGAAAAATGCTACTTAAAATGCTATATTTAAAGTCATAAGGGATAACAACATAATCAAAAGTAAAAGCAACAAGGGGCATTAAAAGAAAGGATTCAGATTTGAATTGAGACTCAATAACATAATCCTAAGGAAAGTGTGGATCAAATACCAAATCATAGAAATGTTAAATATTTTATTAAATAAAAAATGAGACAGCATAACAGATGTGTAGGTCATCTTGAGGTCCAAAGGATCCATGCCATGCTATCTTCTCAACTGGCATTCTCTCCTGATGTATTATTATGGCATGGAGTTGACCTTACGTTCTTGAGTCCAGGCTAACAGAGGACATGTTCTTGCAGTCTTTACAAAACTAGAAAGACTGAACTTAAAGTACCATTGTTTGCTGAGTATCTGCCACCAGAGGACCAGCTTAAGTCAGGTAAAGCTCATCGACTAAGCATTTACTACCAGGTGAGGGATTTGACTGGCCAACATCTATTTATTAAGGGATAGAGGGTTTTTGACCTGCACTGCTGGACTGGGTCCCCACATTGACAAAATAATGAATCAGGATTATGGAATAGTTGCAGCACAAAGGAGCAATTGCTGAAAACAGAAACATCCTTAATAGAAGAATCCAAGACAAATGAGGTTCAGGCTGAGAAGACACTTGCAATAAAGAGGTTGGCATGCTGCAGTTATCATCATTCATCAAGCACCAATAATTTCTTGGGCAGAGAAATAGAGAAGAGGGAGAGGGAAAAAGAGGAAGGGGGAGAGAAAAGAGGAGGGAGAAAAGAGAGACAGAGGGAAGATAAGGAGAAAGATACAGAGGAGGGATAGAGAGAGGAAAGGAAAGAGAAAGAATGAAAAAGAGAAAGAATGAAAGAGGTAATGAGAGAGGAGGAAAAGAGTGAAATGGGAAGAGAGAGATGAAAGAAAGGAGGGAGTGATAATATGAGAGGGCAGAAAAAAAGATAAGGACACAGCAAAGGAGAAAGATAAAGAGAGGGGAAGAAAGAAAGAGGAAGAGAGATAAAAAAGAATAAAAAAGGGAGGGGAAGAGAGGAGGAAAGAGGAAAGACAGACTGAGACAGATGCAGAGACAGAAAGAGAAAGAGAATATGAGTGATAATTGGACATGAGAACTACACCAATGGACGATGTTAAAATTGGTATCTTTCTTTAGGGAAAGAGACCTTTCATTTAAAAGTACATATCACTCCCTGTCGATAAAACTGATAAGTTTGTACAGCCAAATCATCGCCCTGTCTTAGAAGCTTGAAGTAAAGAGCTCTGTTATTATGATTCAGAGCTACAGTGTTCTACCTCTCTATTACATTACCCTCCCCATCCCCTCTCTCCATAAGCATGCTGCCCATCCACTTTATAACACTACAAATTCTTGGCTCCCAGGCATCTTCTATTGTGAGCACATTCTATTCATTTATTTAAACCTTGGCTTGCCAGCACAGTCTCATGAGATAAACCATCTTATATTCATAAGGGTCCAGGTATAGCAGGAAATGCATTCATTCTAAGTATCAGTGCCATCGAGCCCACGCTTTCAAGCAAAGCTAAGAGCATATCCTCAAACATAAGAAATCGGAAAATCTACAATGGGAACATAATGTTAATATCTCTGTTAAAATAATATCCCATATTTCTTAAAAATAAATATATCAAACTGCCATTCACAGAACCACCAGTCAGCTGTCTTTATTCATTAAGAGTTGGAGAGAGGGGAACAACCTTGGTGCAGGAAAGTAGGACTTTTTGCTCAATATAGGGATACTCTGGGAAGGGGCAATAGTAAGTATGGACCAAAATTATGCAGTCTCATGATTATGACCGCATAGTAGAAAGAACACTATATACAAAGCCAGAAAACTCAGTCCTAATATAGGCACCTGCTGCTTATGAGCTTTGTGAATTTAAACTCTCCTGCTTCCATTTGCTAATTGGGGCAGCTATGTGGAGCAGTGGATAGAGCTACAGGTCTGGAGTCAGGAAGACATGACTTAAAATCTGGCCTCAGAAACTTGCTAACTGTGTGACCTTGGGAAAGTCATTTTATTTCTGTTTGTCTTGGTTTCCTCAACTGTAAAATGGGATAAGGATAATAATAGCACCTACCTGCCAGGGTTGTTGGAAGGATCAAATGAGAAAATGTTTGTAAAGCACTCATCATGGTGCCTGGAACATAGTAAGCACTACATAAATGTTAGCTATGCTTACTAAATCTATCAAAGATAGAAATTACTAGATGACCATAATGTTTTAATATTCTATAACTCTAAGTTTCATTCCAGCTCTGGTATTGTGTCCTTTGATTCTAAGGTCTTTTCCAGTTTTAATAGTCTTATGTTCAGTGATTCTAAGTGTTTTTTTGGCTCTGACCATCTGTGGTTCTATATTATCATTTAAAGAAAGTTTGTCACCATGGAGAAAGAGAATTCAGTCCTGACTTTGAATTGTCCTGATCTTGTCAGATCTCTGTCCCTCCCATCATTATTCAAAATGTGGTAGTATCAGAGTGGAGGAGATTAAAGTTACTTAACTCCTTTACTTTAAAAAATCAAGGAGGTATGTCTTTAATGGAATGCATATTGATGATTGGATGGGTCTTTTAGTAAAAAACATTTATAAACCTTTTTGGAGCAGAATTCCCTCAATAGACCATGCTCTCTCTGAAGCACCCACCATTGGTTATCAAGCTTAATGAAATGCTATGGATAAGGTACTTTGTAAAGTGTTATATGTATTTGTTATCGTTGTTTTGTTATCATTATGTAAATAATAATTTTCACTTGCTTATTAAATGACATGCTCTTAGCAATGCCTTTAAAAGTGCTTGAATCTTCAGTGAAAAAAGTGAGTTGAGATAGAGACAATACAATTATCAAACAATGAGAGTAGCTGACATTTACCCAGTGCTTTGCAGTTTACAAAGTATTTTATAGATATTATCTCATTTGATCTTTACATTAGGTCTGTGAGTTGAAGGCACTGTTGTACCTTTTGTATTCTAGTGCAAACATTATCTCCATGTCGTGGATGAGGAATCCACGATTCTAACTAAAGCCCTCCTACTTCCAGACTAGTGGCTGGCCTCATCACACAGATGGCAAGTGACAGAGCTGAGATTTGAACCCTGATCACAAGAAAATATGCTGTTTTATCTAAGTGAATTTGCCTCGACAGCTGTTTGCTCCCTAAAGTATCCAAATCCTTTCTTAAATTTTTAACCATTTTATATTGATTTTTTCTTAAAAAATATTATACAATGACTATAATTGAATACTATTGCACCATGAGAAATTACGGCTGTAAGGAAATCAAAGAAACATTGGTCAGACTTTTATAAACTGAAGAGATAAAGTAGAATGATAAGAAGGATTCGCAAGGACTACTGTCATGTAAATGGATACTGAAATTTTCAAAATTCGAATGTCGAATACTTACACTGATCAATCTGGGACTCAGAGAAGAGTTGAGAAAGAGATAGGTGTGTATGTAGTGGGTCTGTGATGCAGAAAGTCTCATGATACCATTAGACACTGTATCCATGTTGACTGGTTCTGTTTGATTGTTTTTCTTTATAATTATCAAGCAATCAGCAAGCATATATTAATTGCTTACTGTATGCCAAGCGCTGTGTTAATCACTGAGGTTTCAAAGAAAGGCAAAAATGGTCTTGGCCCTCTACAAGTTCACATTCTGAAGTGGAACACAGCATACATGCTTAAAGTATGTTACAAGAAATATACAAAGGAGTTCAAAGGCAGTCTCAGAAGGGAAGGCATTAGAAACTAGGGGAATCCAAAAAGGTCTACAGAAGGTAATATTTGGATGGGGTCCTGAAAGAAACCAAAGCATGGGTGAAGAGATAGGATTCTAGTGAGTTTAGTCACTAATGGGAATATAGAACAATAGCTATTGGGGATAATAGGATCAAGTGAGGGTTTTTTTTGTTTGTTTTTTAAGGATAGGAGAGATATTAACATGATTATAGACAGCAGGAAAAGAGTCAGTAGATAAGGAAAGATTGGAGATCAGAGACAGAACAGAGAGAGAGAGAGAGAGAGAGAGAGAGAGAGAGAGAGAGAGCAATCTGTTTGAAAATATGGGAGGGATATAGAGAATGGAATCAAAGGTACATGAAGGTGGGTTAGACCTGGCAAAGAGAAAGGGGACCTCTTCATCCAAGGCAAGAAGTAAAGGAGGAAGTGAAGAAAGACATCTCAATGATATGAGGTGAGAAAGCGGGAAAACTCATTTGGTGATTGTTTTAGAAGTGTGATAATATGTGGAAATGACTGAAATTTTTAAAAAGGCATCAATAACATTTGTTTTTAAAAATCAAATGCACCATACACTTCTCTGTCTTCATAAAAGTTTCTGAGCATGATTAGCCATTCTTTGATGGCTTATAATCACACTTATTAGAAGCATCATGGTTTAGCAGAGAAAAGCATTGAATTTATATTTAGGAGACATATGATAGAGTCTTGACTCTGACACTTACTGGTTATATGGAAATAACATGATTTGGAGTCAGCATACTTGGTTTAATCCCAGTTCTGCCATTTCCCATCTGTGGGACCTTGAGCAAATCGTTCAACTTCTCTGGTTCTCTGTTTCTTCATCCATAAAACAGGGAATTGGTCTCAATTACCTCTAAAGTCTCTTTAGGCTTTAAAGCTATAATCCTGTGAAACCATGACCAGGTGTTTATTGATTATAATTATGTGGTTTGAGATTTTTATTTGTTCTTAATATGATTATGTTCATTGTTTTCCTAATGCAGATTCTAGCCCTGCATCTTTAATAAGTATCCTAATTGACCACGGTGAACTATTTTTTGGACAAATTGCTATAGTTTTTTGGGCCAGAAATGCTTGAATCTATATTCATAAGTATATTGGTCTATAGTCTTTGTTTTCTCCTTCCCTGGTTTAGGCACTGAAAGAATTTATCTCATAAAAGGAGTTTGATAGAATTTTCTTTTTCAAACCTTGAGGATGATTTGTGTTATGAATTTTATTTGTCCTTTAAAAGTTTGATATAACTCTTCTTTAAATATATTTGGACTAGTTTCTGCTGTTTTAATTTATTTTACAGCTAGTTCAATTTCCCTTTCTTAAATTGAATCATTTAAGATTCTGCTAATCTGAGTATTTGTATTTATGTAAGTGATACTTTTTCACTTGAATTCTAACTTTTTCTGGCACACAAGTATGTATAAATGGTTTTGGTATTTCTTTTCATTTCTTCTAAGGGATTTTTGCAATTTCACCTTATTAATTCCTTATTTTATTTGATTTTCCTTTTTATTCTTTTTAATCAAGTTAGCGAAAGGATTATTGTTTTTTTAGTCTTTTCAAAGGACCAAATTTTAATTTCATCAGTTTTATAATCTTTTCCTTAATTTTTGTAGCTCTACTCGAATTTTTAAAATTTATTATTTCTTGATTATTTTAGATTAGGTTTTTTGTTATATAATGTTTAAAAATTACATGCTCAACTCATTGATCTCTTTTACTAATGTATTGCTAGGGCAAAACTACTTAAACACTTGATCTCAAGAAAGTTTTATACTATTAAAAATCATTGAGGACCCCCCTCCTTAAGATTTTTTTGTTTATGTGGATTATATCTATGGATATTTATCATATTAGAAATGGAAAGACAGTATTATTATAAAAATCATTTTGGCTTCATGGACTCTTTGAAAGAAGCTTAGAGATTCCAAGGAAACCTAGGACAACATTTTTGCAAAACTGTTCTAGGGTGATCATGTTTGCTTTTAGGATGGTTTCGGTTTCAACCCAGAAATTTTTGGTAGAGTGCCTATGGAGTATTTTTGTCTTTCACATAGTTATTTTTTCTGTGACATGATCTTTGATTCATGTTATCCTATTTGTTCAGGATGTTAATAAGTGTCTCTTTAAGTCTGTGTCTTTTGTTTGTGCTCCCTAAATTAATCAGTATTTAATTGCACTACTGTCTATAAAGCATGTATCCAACACTTCTATGTTTTACATTTAATTATAATTTTTCTGTGTCCTAATACATGGTTTATTTTTTTAGTTATCAGAAATATTAATGTTTTTCCAAAGATGCCATAAGTGTTTCAGTTCTCTGTTATCCAACAATTTCTTCATTTTTATAGCTTCCTTTTTTATATTTCTGTTAGAATTGTCCAGCTCTGTGAGAGGAGCATTAAAGTTTCCTATGACTATTGTACTGTTATCTATATCTTCTTACAATATATATAACTTTTATTTTATGAATTTAGATGTTATGTCATTTGGTTTGTATCTTTTATTGAGGATTGATATGGCTTCTTTTTCTTTAATAATAATATAATTTTATCCTTTATCTCTATTGATATGAATATTTAGTTTTACTTTGTCTAATAGCGTAATTGCAATACCTATTTTGAAGAGATTACCTTGATGAATGGTAAATATTGTTGTGGTTTCTCATTTTGAGTCTTTGTGCATCTTTAATTTTAGATGCATTTCTTATATACAGAAAATTGAAAGATTTTTAAAAATTTATTCTACAACTTTTTAAAATTGGATTATTCAGTTCATAATTTTTGTAATTGTGAATGTTAGATGAAATTATGAATGAATGCTTCCTGCCATTTATTCTTTATATTCTTGGAAACATTTTTTTAATCCTTTGCTTTCAGATTAGTTCTTGGACTCTGGAATTAATTTTGCTTAAACTGCCCTGTTGCTATTCTATTCCCTCGGGCTTTCTCCTCTCTTCTTCTCTCCCAATAGTTTAATTTTACTTAAATTATTTATGATCTTTTTTCTCTTATGTAATTAATTACCTGTTTCATTCTTTTTTGTCCTTTCTTTTCTCCTTTCTTAAGTAATTAGTTCCATTTTCTCTCTCTTCTTACCAACTTGTTACATTTGTTACTTTTGTTTTACTGAATCTCTTTCCATTTTTCTTTTTTTATACATTTCTTTTTTAATTAATTTATTTATTTTTAGATTTCAACATTCACTTCCACAAGATTTTAAATTCTGAATTTTCTCTCCATCTCTCCCTTCCCCCCACCCCAAGACAGAGTGCATTCTGATTATCCCTTCCTCCAATCTGCCCTCCCTTCTATACACACACCCCTTCTATTCTCCCCTTCCCTTCTATTTTCCTGTAGGGCAGGATAGATTTCTATACCTGTTGCCTGTATATCTTATTTCCCAGTTGCATAGAAAAACAATTTTTAACATTCATTTTAAAATTTTGAGTTCCACATTCTCTCCCTTCCTCCCTCCCCACCCATCCTCATTGATAAGGCAAGCAATTCAATATAGGTTATACATGTGTAGTCATGCAAAACACTTCCATAACAGTCATGTTGTAAAAGACTAACTATATTTCCCTCTATCCTGTCCTGCCCTCCATTTATTCTGTTCTCTCCTTTGACCTGGCCCTCATCAAAAGTGTTTGCTTTTGATTACCCCTTCCCCCAATCTGCCATTCCTTCTATTATTGCCCACTCTCTTACCCCCTTCCCCCTGCTTTCCTGTAGGGTAAAATAGATTTCCATATCCAGTTGAGTATGTTGTTATTCTCTCCTTAAGCCAAATCCGGTGAGAGTGAGCTTCACTTATTCCCTCTAACCACCCTGCTCTCCCCTCCATTGTAAAAGCTCTTTTTTGTCTCTTTTATGTGAGATGATTTACTACAATCTGCCTCTCCCTTTCTCTTTCTACCAGGACATTCCTCTCAACACTTGATTTTATTTATTAGATATCCCTTAAAATTCAGCTCACCCTGTGCCCTCTGTTATATATACATATATGCGTGTGTGTGTGTGTGTATACATACATATATATACATATGTGTGTATGTGTGTATTCCCTCCAACTACCCTAATACTGAGAAAGGTCTCATGAATTACAAATATCATCTTTCCATGTAGGAATGCAAACAGTTCAATTTTAATAAGTCTCTTATGCTTTCTTTCTTGTTTACCTTTGCATACTTCTCTTGATTCTTGTACTTGAAAGTCAAATTGGATATTCAGCTCTGATCTTTTCATTAAGAATGCTTGGAAGGCCTCTATTTCGTTGAAATTCCTTTTTTTTCCCTGAAGTATTATACTCAGTTTTGCTGAGTAGGTGATTATTGGCTTTAATCCTACCTCCTCTGACCTCCAGAATATCATATTCCAAGCCCTCTGATCCCTTGGTGTAGAAACTGCTAAATCTTGTGTTATCCTGATTATGTTTCCACAAGGCTTGAATTGTTTCTTTCTGGCTGCTTGCAATATTTTCTCTTTGACCTGGGAACTCTTGAATTTGGCTACAATATTCCTAGGAGTTTTCATTTGGGAATATCTTTCAGGACGTAGCCTTTTCCATTTCTATTTTACATTCTGATTCTAGAATATCAGGGCAGTTTTCCTTGACAATTTCTTGAAAGATGTTGTATAGGCTCTTTTTTGGATCATGGCTTTCAGGTAGTCCAATGATTTTTAAATTATCTCTCTTGGATGTATTTTCCAAGTCAGTTGTTTTTCCAATGAGATATTTCACATTGTCTTCTATTTTTTCATTCATTTGGTTTTGTTTTATAATTTCTTGATTTCTCATAAAGTCATTAGCTTCCATTTGCTGCATTCTGATTTTTAAGGAATGATTTTCTTCAGTGAGCTTTTGGACCTTCTTTTCCATTTGGACAATTCTGCTTTTCAAGGCATTCTATTCCTCATTGGCTTTTTGAACCTCTCTTGCCATTTGAACTGGTCTATTTTTTAAAGTGTTATTTTCTTCAGCATTTTTCAGGTCTCCTTTAGCAGGCTGTTGACTCATTTTTCATGATTTACTTGCATTACTCTCATTTCTCCTCCCAACTTTTCTGCAACTTCTTTTACTTGATTTTCAAAATCCACTTTGAGCTCTTCTATGGCCTGGGAACAATTCTCATTTTTCTTGGAGGCTTTGGATGTAGAAGCTTTGACTTTGTTGTCTTCTTCTGGTTGTATGTTTTGATCTTCCTTCTCACCAAGGAAGTAAGTACTTTGTCACCAAGAAAGTAGGATTCTATAATCTGATGCTTTTCTACTGCTTATACATCTTCCCAGCCAATTATTTGACTTTTGAGCTCTTTGTTAAGTGGAGGGTGTACTGCCCCAAGCACAAAACCAAGGGGTTTTGTGCAGCTGTTTTCAGAGATAATTCTAGGGACCTATAAATCTTCAGTTCTTCTAAGATGGTATGATCAAAGGAGAGGTGTTTGCTCCTCTCCAGGCCTGTACTCTGGTCTATGAGGAGCCACAAGCACTCTTTTCTGTCTTAGAACTGTGAGGAGGATTCCCTCTCCACTGCCACCACAAGCTCTGCTATGCTAGCACTCCTCCTAATCCCAGGACCATTACCTAAGACTGAGAACCATATCCAATCACAGACAAAGCAAGGGAATCCTGTCTCACGGCCAGCAAAGAGATCCCTGCAATCCTCCTCTGATCAGCCGCACAATTCCTCCACCACCTGTAGGCCGGAAGGTCCAAAAGCAGTCACTACTACAGCAGCAGCTGCCACCACCCTGGGACTGGGGCTGGGGCTGGCGCCGGACCACCCAGGTGAGAGACCTTTGAAATTATCTTTGGCAGTTATAGGTTGAGAAGTGTGGAAACTTCCACAGCTGCCAATGATTCAGTTCCCAAAGGCCTGCTCCTAAGGCCACCTGTGCCAGCACAGCCCACAATGGACTACATTCCTCTCCCAGTCTGGTGCAATAGGCCTTTCCTATACACTTTCCAGATTATTTTGGGCTGGAAATTTGTTTCAGTCTGTCATTTTGTGGCTTCTGCTGCTCTAGAACTTGTTTTCAGTCATCTATTCTAACCAAATTCTATTTTGTTGCCTTTGTACAATTTGCTCCATCACCCTTTTATGCTGATAATGCCTTGGTTTTAGAAGAAGCAGCTCATGAAGGGAGCAACATTTACAGAAGCAATGCTGCATGTTAGAAATGTTCATGTCTCTGCCATCATCGTGACCAGTTATAATCCTCAAGATTATCTCATCCTACTTCTCACTTATTGTTTTAACAATCTGGCTAGCAGCTTCTGGGGGGGGGGGGGTCCAGATCCACCCACAGCCAGAACCCAGAAAGCTACCAGACAGCCAGAAAGCCCAGGTTCTTTTGATATGCCTTAATAAGGAGAGCAAGGTTAAGGGGTTGGCAAGCTTACTTTAATTCAGCACTCAAATATCATTCACTTAGTTCAGGGGGAAAAGCCAGCACTCTGAACTCCAGAGCAAAATACAAGCAAATTACAAACATCGACAGACAGACCTTGTCTGATTCAAATCCTCATCAACATCCTTCTCAAGAGCCCTTAAACAAATTACAAACAGACAGACCCAATACAATTCATAGTTACCAGTACCAACATCTGGGTTTCAAAGCTGGGGGACAGTTTGCAGCTTGCCCAGAGTCTCAACACTCCTTCCATGAGTGTGCCCCAAAAATCA
>JAQQSZ010012990.1:0-11871 GCA_028646595.1 Phalanger gymnotis | reverse complement strand
ATAGATATAGATATAGATATAGATATAGATATAGATATAGATATAGATATAGATATAGATATAGATATAGATATAGATATAGATATAGATATAGATATATATTCCCTTCAACTACCCTAATATTGAGAAAGGTCTCAAGGATTACACACACCATCTTTCAATGTAGGAATGTAAACAAAACAGTTCAACTTTAGTACATCCCTTATGAATTCTCTTTCTGGTATGCCTCTTCATGCTTCTCTTCATCCTTGTATTTGAAAGTGAAATTTTCTATTCAGCTCTGGTCTTTTCAATGAGAAAGCTTGAAAGTCCTCTATTTTATTGAAAATCATATTTTGCCTTGAAGCATGATATTCAGTTTTGCTGGGTAGGTGACTCTTGGTTTTAATCCTAGTTCCATTGGCCTCCAGAATATCATATTCCAAGCCTTTCAATCCTTTAATGTAGAACCTGCTCGATCTTGTGTTATTCTGATTGTGTTTCCACAATTGAAATTGTTTCTTTCTGGCTGCTTGCAGCATTTTCTCCTTAACCTGGAAACTCTGGAATTTGGCCCCAATATTCCAAGGAGTTTCTTTTGGGGATCTTTTTCAGGAGGTGATCAGTGGATTCTTTCAATTTGTATTTTACCCACTGGCTCTAGAATATCAGGGCATTTTTCCTTAATAATATCTTGAGAGTTGATGTCTAGACTCTTTTTTTGATCATGGCTTTCAGGTAGTCCAATAATTTTTAAAGTTTCTCTCCTGAATCTATTTTCCAGGTCAGTGGTTTTTCCAATGAGATATTTCACATTGTTTTCCATTTTTTCATTACTTTAGTTCTGTTTTATATCTTGATTTTTCATAAAGTCACTAACTTCCACTTGCTCCAATCTGATTTTTACCATAGTATTTTCTTCAGTGGTCTTTTGGACCTCCTTTTCCATTTGGCTAATTCTGCCTTTCAAGACATTCTTTTCCTCATTGGCTTTTTGGAATTCTTTTGACATTTGGGTTAGTCTATTCTTTAAGGTGTTATTTTCTTCAGCATTTTGTGGTCTCCTTTAGCAAGTCATTGACTTGTTTTTAATGGTTTTCTCTCATCACTCTCATTTCTTGTCCCAATTTTTCCTCTACTTTTCTTACTTGCTTTTCCAAATCCTTTTTGAGCTCTTCCATGGCCTAAGCCCAATTCATATTTTCCTTGGAGGCTTTTGATGTAGACCCTTTGACTTTGTTGACTTTTTCTGGCTTTATATTTTCATCTTCTTTGTCACCAAAAAAGGAATCTAGAGTTTGAACTTGAGTCTGAGTTTGTTTTCACTGCCTGTTCATGTTCCCAGCCAATTACTTGACCTTTGAGCTTTTTGTCAGGGTATGACTGCTTGTAGAGTAGAGAGTACTTTGTATCAAGCTTTAGGATCCAAGCACTGCTGTTTTCAGAGATATATCTACTCCTCTATCAACCCAGACTCTGTCACACAAGCACTTCTCCTTCTCCAAGAGCTGCCAAACAGGACTGCAATCCAGATCCAAGCAGAGCACAAGAGAACCTGTCTTTGTGCCCACAAAGAGCTCCTTGCATTCCCACTCTGATCTGCTGCTAGATTCGTCCCACTGTGTGAGCCAGGGACTCTGGAAGCAGCCTCAGGACCTTCTTGTTTCTGCCACCATCACCGCAGCATCATCTTTGCCACCCCCAGGGCTGGTAGCCAGACCACTTTGAACTCAATCCCGCAGTTTCCCACTAACCTGGTCTTTGGCATTTGTGGGGTGAGAAGTCTGGTAACCTCCACAGCTCAATGATTCATGGCCTTAAGGCCAGTTCCAGGCAGCTGACTCCCAGTCTGGTCTGTCCTGGCATGGCCCACGCTGGCTGCACTCCACTCCCAGCACTGTGTGATAGACCCTTCTCAGCAATCATCCAGGCTCTCCTGGGCTGAGGACCTGTTTCCCTCTGCTATTTTGTGGTTTCTGCAATTCTAGAAATTGTTCAGAGTCATTTTTACAAGTGTTTGGAGGGATTTGGGGAGAGATTTAGCAAGTCCCTGCTTTCCAGCTGCCATCTTGGCTCCACCCACTCTGAACTCCTTCTGCTCCTCATTTCTTATAGCACAATAGTATTTGATTACATTCATATACCACAATTTGTTTAGCTATTCCCCAATTGATGGGTATCCCCTTGATTTCCAATTCTTAGCCACCACAAAAAGAGCTACTCTAAATACTTTTGAACATATGGGTCCTTTTCTCACTTTTATAATTTCCTTGAGACACAGGCCTAGACGTGGTATTGCTGGGTCAAAGGGTATGCACATTTTAATAGCCCTTTGAGAAAATTTCCAAATTGCTCTTCAGAATGGTTGGATCAGTTTACAATTCCAGTAAAAATGCCTTAGTGTACAATTTTCCCACATCCTCTCCAGCATTTATGAATTTCCTGTTTTGTCATGTTAGCCAATCTGACAGGTGAGATGTGATACCTAAAGAGCTGTTTTGATTTGCATTTCTCTAATCAGTAGTGATTTAGATCATTTTTTCTTATAGCTACAAATATTTTTATTTTATTTCTCTGAAAACTGCCTGTCCATATCCTTTGACCATTTCTCAGTGGGGGAATGACTTGTATTCTTATAAATTTGATTGAGTTCTCTGTATATTTTAGAAATGAGGCCTTTATCAGAGACACTGCTTGTAAAAATTCTTTCCCAATTTTCTGCTTCTCTCCCAATCTTGGTTGCACTGGCTTTGTTTGTACAAAAACTTTTCAATTTAATGTAATCAAAATTATCCATTTTTCATTTCATAATGCTCTCTATCTCTTGTTTGGTCATAATTTCTTCCCTTCTCCATAAATCTGACAGGTAAACTATTCCTTGCTCTCCCAGATTTGTTATAATATCAGCCTTTACATCTAAATCATGAACCCATTTTCACTTTATTTTGGCATATAGCATGAGAAATGGGTCTATGTCCAGTTTTGGCCATACTATTTTACAGTTTTCCCAGCACTTTTTGTCAGTTTTTTCTGAGCTTTTATGCCAGAAGCTGAATTCTTTGAGTTTATCAAAGAGTAGATTATTATAGTCAGTGACTACTGTGTCTGTGTACCAAACATTTTCCACTGATACAACACTCATATTTATTAGCTGGCACCAAGTAGTTTTAATAACTACTGCTTTATGACACATTTTAATATATGGTATGGCTAGGCCAACAACCTTAGTGCTTCTTTTCATTAATTCCCTTAATATTTTGGACATTTTGTTTTTTCAGAAAAATTTGATTATTATTTTTTTCTAGCTCTATGAGGTAACTTTGGTAGTTTTATTGGTATGGCACTAAATAAGTAAATTAATTTAGATAATATCATTTTTATTGTATTAGCTTGGCCCAACCATGAGCAACTGATGTTTTTCCAATTATTCAAATGCAACTTTATTTTTGTGAAAAGTATTTTCTAATTATGTTCATATAGTTTCTGGGTTTGTTTTGGCAGGTAGACTCCCAAATATTTTACAATGTCTACAACAATTTTAAATGAAATTTCTCTTTCTATCTCTTGCTGTTAGGCATCATTAGTAATATATAGGAATACCGAAGATTTATGTGGGCTTATTTTATACCCTGCAATTTTACTAAAGTCATTTATTATTTTGAGTAATTTTTTACTTGATTCTCTAGGATTCTCTAAGTATATCCACATATCATCTGCAAAGAGTGATAACTTAGTTTCTTCTTTGCCTATTCTAATTCCTCCAATTTCTTTTTCTTCCCTTATTACTAATGCTAAAATTTCTATACCATATTGAATAGCAGTGGTGAAAATGGAAATCCTTGTTTCACCCCCGATCTTATTGGAAATGCGTCTAGCTTATCTCCATTACATATAATGCTTGCTGGTGGTTTTGGGTAGATGCTATTTATCATTTTAAGGAAGGTTTCATTTATTCCTATGCTCTCTAGTATTTTAAATAGGAATGGGTGTTGTATTTTGTCAAAAGCTCTTTTTACCTCTATTAAGATAATCATATGGTTTAGACTAGTTTTTTTTATTGATATGATCAATTGTGCTCATAGTTGTCCTAATATTGAGCCAGCCTTGCATTCCTCGAATAAATCCTACCTGATCATAGTATGTTATTCTTGAGCTAAGATGCTGTAATCTTTTTTCTAATATTTTATTTATAATTTTTGCATCTGTATTCATTAGGGAAATTAGCCTATAGTTTTCTTTCTCTCTTTTGGCTCTTCCTGATTTAGACATCAGTACCATATTTGTGTCATAACAAAAAAAATTGGTAGGACTCCTTCACCTATTTTCCTAAATAGTCTGTAAAGTATTGGAATTAATTGTTCTTTAAATGTTTGACAAAATTTGCCTGTAAATCCATCTGGCCATGGAGAATTTTTTTCCTGGAGAGGTCATTGATGCCTTTTTCAACTTCTTTTTCTAAGATGGGGTTATTTAAGTATTTCATTTACTCCTCTGTTAATCTGGGAAATTTATATTTTTGTAAATATTCATCCATTTCCTTAAGATTGTCAAATTTATGGGCATACAAATTGGGCAAAACGATTCCAATATTTTTTTTTAATTTCCTCTTCAATGGAGATGAATTCACCCTTTTCATTTTTGATGCTGGTAATTTGTTTTTCTTCTTCCTTTTTTAATCAAATTGACCAAGGGTTTATCAATATTATTGGTTTATTATAAAACCAGCTCATAGTTCTATGTATTAGTTCAATAGTTTCCTTAATTTCAATTTTGTTAATCTCTCCTGTGGTTTTTTGTATTTCTAATTTCATATTTAATTGGGGATTTTCAATTTGTTCTTTCCCTAGCTTTTTCAGTTGCATACCCAATTCATTGATCTATTTTATTCATGTAAGCATTCAGGGATATAAAACTTCCCCTAAGAACCCCTTTCACTACATCCCGTGAGTTTTGTTATGTGGTCTCATTGTCATTCTCTTGAATGAATTTATTGGTTGTTTCTATGATTTGTTGTTTGACCCACTCATTCTTTAGGATTAGGTTGTTTAGTTTCCAATTAATTTTTAATCTATCTTTCTATGGCCCTTTGTTACTTATAATTTTTATTGCATCATGACTATTTCTGTCTCAGAAAGAAATAATTTAAATACCATGGAAGCACAGTCATGACCTTGTAGCTTTTGCACAAAATGATCACAGGGCCTGGAATATGATATTATGGAAGGCAAAAGAGCTTGGATTACAACCAAAGAATGACTACCCCACAAAACTGAGCATAACCTTTCAGGGGAGGAGATGGACATTCAGTGAAATAGGGGATTTTGAAAACTTCCAGATGAAAAGCCCAGAGTTAAAAAGAAAATTCGATCTTCAAATACAAACTCAACAGATGTATAAAAAGAAATATTGTAATGAAAAAATAAGATTTTATTCAATAAGGGCAAACTGTTTATATCCCTACATGGGAAGATGATACTTGTAACTCTTGAGAACTGCATCATTAGTATAACATTCAGAAGGGGCATACATAGATAGTATACATTATCTTTGATATGATGAGAAAAAAATTTAATTCAGGGGTGAAAAAGGATTTTATGGGGAGAACAGGAAAGAAGGAGGCAGAAAAGGGTAAATTATATCACATGAAGAAGTGCAAAGACCAATTACAGGAGAGGGAAACAGGGGAGGGAGATAAGCATTGTTTGAATATTACTTTCAACAGATCTGGCTGAAGGAATGTATGACATACTCAGTTAGGGATAGAAATCTAAATTATTCTATATGAAATAGGAGGATAAAGAGGAAAGAAAAGGGAGGGGCCTGATAGAAGAGAGATCTGATTGAGGGCGGTGGTCATCCAGAGCAAAGTGCTAGTGAGGAGAGAAAGGGAGAAAGGAGAGAGAAAATCATAAAGAGGGCATACATAGGATGAAGAGAAAGACACAGATAGTAATCACAGCTGTGAATGTGAATGGGATGAACTCTCCTATAAAATAGAAGCAGAAAGCCAATGGATTAAAAACCATATTCCTACAATATGTTGTTTACAAGAAGCAGAGGCATACACACAGAGTAATGGTAAAAGGATGGAGTAAAATATATTATGCTTCAATTGAAGTTAAAAAAAAAGCAGGAGTAGCAATCCTGACCTCAGACAAAGGAAAAGCAAAAATGCATCTAATTACAGGAGATAAGGAAGTAAACTACATCCTGCTAAAAGATACCAAATACAATGAAGTAATATCATTAATAAGCATATATATACTAAGTGGTATGGCATCCAAATTCTTAGACAAGTAAAGGGAGTTACAGGAAGAAACACATAACAAAGCTATACTAGTAGGGGACCTCAATCTCCCACCCCCCCAGAATTAGATGAATCTAACTACAAAAATATGATATGCAGGTAAATAGAATTTTAGAAAAGTTAGATATGGTAGACATCTGGAAAACATTGAATAGGGACAGAAAGTAATATACATTTTTCTCAATAGTGCATGGCAGCTACACAAAAATTGACTTTCTATTAGGGCATAAACACTTTACAATCCAATGCAGAAAGGAAGAAATAATAAATGCACCCTCTTCAGATGATGATGCAATAAAAATCACATTTAGTATAGGACAATGGAATGATGGAATAAAAGTAATTTGGAAACTAAATAGTCTAATTTTAATGGATTAGTAGATCAAACAACAAACCATAGAAACAATCAATAACATCATCTAAGAGAATAACAATAATGATGTAATATACCAAAACTTATGAGATGCAGGAAAAGCAGTTCTTATGGGAAATTTTATATCTATAAATGCTCACATGAATAAAATAGAGAAAGAGGGGAACAATGAATTAGGTATGCAACAAAAAAGTAGAAATAGAAAAAATCAAAAGACTCAATTAAATAACAAATTAGAAATTTGGAAAATCAAAGGACATACTAAAAAAACTGAAATTTAAAAAGTTATTGAACTAATAAGCAAAACTAAGAGATGGTTTTATGGAAAAAACCCAATAAAATAAATAAATTTTTGGTGAATTTGTTTAATAAAAAAGAAAGACAAGCAATTACCAGTATAAAAAAATGAAAAGAGTGAAGTCACCACCAATGCAATGAAGTGGAAATTATAACAACAAGTAGGGGCCATTTTGCCCAAATGTTAACAATACATTTGACAAGCTTCATGAAATGGATGTATATTTGCAGAAATATAAATTGCTCATATTACCAGAAGAGGAAATAAAATTCTTTTTTTTAAAGTTCACACTCCTTACTTCTGTTTAATTAACTTAATATATTTAGTTTTCAGCATTGCTTTTCACAAGAGCTTGAATTATGAATTTTCTCCCCAATTCTACCTCCCCACTCCAAGATGGAGTATATTCTGGTTGCCCTCTTCCCCAGTCAGTCTTCTGTCACCCTACTCCCCTCCCATCCCCTATTCCCTTCTTTCTTGTAGGGCAAGATAAATTTTCTATGCCCCATTGCCTGTGTATCTTATTTTCTAGTTGCATGCAAAAACATTTTTTGTTGTTTTTGAACATCTGTTTTTAAAACTTTGAATTCCAGATTCTCTCCCTTCTTCCCTTCCAACCCACTCTCCCTAAGAAGTCAAGCAATTCAACCTAGGCCACATGAGTATCACTCTGTAAAACCCTTCCACAATAATCATGTTGTGAAAGACTAACTGTATTTTGCTCCTTCCTAACCTATCCCCCTTTACCCAGTTTTCTCCCTCGACCCTGTCCCTTTACAAAAGTGTTTGTATTTGATTACTTCCTCCCCTATCTGCCCTCCCTTCTATCATCCCTCCTTTTTTATCTTCCTCTTCCTTCTTTCCTGAGGGGTAAGATACCTAATTGAGTGTGTATGGTATTCCCTCCTCAAGTCGAATCTGATAAGAGCAAGATTCACTCATTCCCCCTCACCTACCTCCTCTTCCCTTCCTACAGAACTGCTTTTTCTTGCCACTTTTATGTGAGATAACTTACCCCACTCTATCCCTCCCTTTCTCCCTCTCTCAATATATTCCTCTCTCATCCCTTAATTTTATTTTCTTTATTTTTTAGATATCATCCCTTCATATTCAACTCACCCTGTGCACTCTGTCTATATATACATATATATACATATATATACACATATATAATATATATACACATATAATATATATGTATATATATTATATATGTATATATATGCACATACACACGTACATACATACACACACATATATACATATACATAAATACACATATATTTATGCATATTCCCCTTATCTACCCTAATACTGAGGTCTCATGAATCATACACATCATCTTTCCATGTAGGAATGTAAACAATACAGTTCAACTTTACTAAGTCCCTCATGATTTCTTTTTCTTGTTTTTTTCTTGATTACCTATTCATGTTTCTCTTTATTCTTGTGTTTGAAAGTCAAATTTTCTAAACAGTTCTGGTCTTTTCACTGAGAAACCTTGAAAGTCCTCTATTTTATTGCAAGTCCATATTTTGCCTTGGAGCATAATAATCAGTTTTGCTGGGTAGGTGATTCTTGGTGTTAATCCTAGCTCCATTAACCTCCAGAATATCATATTCCAAGCCCTTCAATCTTTTAATGTAGAAGCTGCTGGATCTTGGGTCATTCTGATTGTGTTTCCACAATACTCAAATTGTTTCCTTCTGGCTGCTTGATGTATTTCCTCCATGATCTGGGAGCTCTGAAATTTGGTGGCAATATTCCTAGGAGTTTTCTTTTAGGGATCTTTTTGAGGAGGTTATCTGTGGAATTTTTCAATTTCTATTTTACCCTCTGCTTCTAGAATATCGGGGTAGTTCTCCTTGATAATTTCTTGAAAGATGCTATTTTTTGATCATGGCTTTCAAGTAGTCCAATAATTTTTAAATTATCTCTCCTGGATCTATTTCCCTGGTCAGTGGTTTTTCCAATGAGGTATTTCACATTGTCTTCCACTTTTTCATTCCTTTGGTTCTGTTTTATAATATCTTGATTTCTCATAAAGTCACTAGCTTCCACTTCCTTCAATCTAATTTTTAAGGTAGTATGTTCTTCAGTGATCTTTTGGACCTCCTTTTCCATTTGGCTAATTCTGTCTTTCAGTGAATTCTTCTCTTCATTGGCTTTTTGGAGCTCTTTTGCCATTTGAATTAGTCTATTTTTTAAGGTGTTGTTTTCTTCAGTATTTTTTTTAGAATTTTTTTAGGTCTCCTTTAGCAAGTCACTGACTTGTTTTTCGTGGTTTTCTTACATCATTCTCATTTCACTTCCCAATTTTTCCTCTGCTTCTTTAACTTGCTTTTCCAAATTCTTTTTGAGCTCTTCCATGGCTTGAGACCAGTTAATGTTTTTCTTGGAGGCTTTTGTTGTAGACTCTTTGTCTTTATCGATTTCTTCTGGCTGTATGTTTTGGTCTTCTTTGTCATGAGAGAAAGATTCCAAAGTCTGAGACTGAATCTGAGTGTGTTTTTGCTACCTGGCCATGTTCCCAGCCAACTTACTTGACCCTTGAATTTTTTCAGCGGGTTATGACTGCTTGTAAATAGTACTTTGTTCCAAGGTTATGGGCATGCACTGTTGTTTTCAGCACTATTACAGCCAACTCTGCCACACCAGCATCCTCCTTTCCCAAGAACCCCCAACGGTGACTGGACTCAGATCTTCAGCAGGCTCTTCACTCCTGCTCCAATCTGCCACTTAATTCCTCCCACCAGGTGGGCCTGGGGCCGGAAGCAACTGCAGCTGTAGTTCTGTAGCTAAGCCACCTCTGCTGCCCCTGGGACAGTGGACGAACTGCGAACTCATTCCACTCCCACAGCTTTTCCCACTAACCTCTGTTGTCTTTGGTGTTTCTGGGTTGAGAAGCCTGGTAACTGCCACAGCTCACTGATTCAAGGTGCTAGGGACAGTGCTTTTCCTGGTCTGATTGGTCCTGACACCGCCCATGCTGGGCTCTGCTACACTCTGCTCCCAGCTCTGTGCACAATAGACCTTACCCAGAGACCATCCAGGCTGTCCTGGACTGCAGCCCTGCTTCCCTCCGCTATTTTATGGGTTCTGCTCTTCTTCTTTGTTGTCTTTGGTGTTTGTGGGATGAGAAGTCTGGTAACTGCCACAGCTCACTGATTCTGGGTGCTAGGGCTGTGCTGCCCTGCTCTCTGGTTGGCCCTGCCACCGCCCATGCTGGGCTCTGCTGGGCTCTGCTCCACTCTGCTCCCAGGTCCATGTGTAATAGACCTTACCCAGAGACCATCCAGGCTGTCCTGGGCTGGAGCCCTGTTTCCCTCTGCTATTTTATGGGTTCAACAGTTCTAGAATTTGTTCAAAGCCATTTTTATAGGTTTTTGGAGGGACTTGGCAGGGAGCTCACACAAGTCCCTGCTTTCCAGCTGCCGTCTTGGCTCCGCCCCAGGAAATAAAATTCTTAAATAACCCCATTACAGAAAAAGAAATTTAACAAGCCATCAGTTAACTTCTTAGGAAGAAATATCCTGGCCCAGTTGGATTTACAGGTGAATTCTATCAAACAGTTAAAGAACAATTAATTCCAATACTATATAAACTATTGGGGGAAATAGGCAAAGAAGGAATGGTACCAAATTCTTTTTATGATACAAATATGATTCTGCTACCTAAACTGGAAAGAGCCAAAAGAAAGAAAGGAAATTATAGACCAATTTTTCTAACGAATATAAATACAAAAATTTTATATAAAATATTAGTAAAGAGATTACAGCAACTTATCTAAAGGATAAAACACTGCGGCCATGTAGGATTTTACCAGGAATGTAGGGCTGGTTTAACTCTCAGCTGAAGAACTGTAAGCTTTATTGACCATTTCAACAAGAAAACTAACAGAAATCATATGATAGTCTCAAAAGTTTCAGAAAAAGCTTTTGACAAAATACAACACCCATTCCTATTAAAAACACCAGAGAGCATAGGAATAAATGGATTCTTTATTAAAATGATAAGTATCATCTAACTAAAACCATTAGTAAGCATTATATGTAATAGGTATGAAGTAGAAGCATTTCCAATAGGATCCGGGTGAAACAAGGATGGCCATTATCACCACTGTTATTGAATGTTGTACTAGAAATGCTGTCTCTTGGCTCACCTTTCCTCACAGCCGAGCCTCCAGCCTTCTCAAGTCCCACCTGACCGACCAGAGACCATTGGTTCTCAAGTTGGCCCCTCTTAAGTCATTAATCTACACCCACACAGGTTTCACACCTGATAGGGCTTTGGGCCTTGGGCTTAGCACTTAACAGCTGAAAGTGCTTCCACTCAAAAGAAACAAAAGCCACGCTAAGGAGACAATTTTGCTTAACAATACACTCCACCCCTTGTTCTAGGATACATAATTCAATCAGCCATGTATCCTAGAAAATACATTGACCCAGTTACGAAGGGAACTAAGACTTATCATTCACAACAAAGCAAAACATATCATTCAGTGACATTATATAGAGAATGTCTCAAATATTTGTTTACAATACAAACATGACCCACCCCTAGGTCCCAGCAAAATAATCTCTTCAAATCAATCATTCCCAAAATACTTGTTAACAATTCAATGTCCACCCCTAGATCTTTGTATCCATTATGTAAGAAAGGGGTGTCAATAACACCATAATAATAAAAACAATATAGCCAGGATAATACAAAATAAATAGACAGAACAGTATCATCATTCACCCCCACTCGAATGATTGGGGCGCAAAATCTTGGGGTAAGGAGCGAGGGTCTCATTTTCCATAGCTTCTTCCTGCTGAAATTGGACATAGAGCTGTCCCTGCCCCAGGAGTCCCATTCCAGAGGCCAGTTCTTTAGTGAGCTGGCAGGAATTCCAAGAATATTACATGATTA
>JAQQSZ010012989.1:0-11871 GCA_028646595.1 Phalanger gymnotis | reverse complement strand
AGGGGATAGGGGCACAGAGGAACAAGGATGGGGGGGAAGGGGGAACAGAGGGGCAGAAGGAACAATGATGGGGAGGGGGGAATGGGGGAACAGAGGGGCAGAAGGAACAAGGATGGCGAGGGGGAGAGAGAATGGAGGAGAGGAAGCACAGAGGAAACAAAGCATGGTGGGGAGGGAGGGAGGACAGAAGAGGGGAAGATGGAAAAGGGGGTGGAGGGGCACCGGGAGGGACACCGCGGTTCCCTCTTTCCCGTGCCCACAAAGCTTAAACAGCTGCCTTGTACAAGCCCGGTGCCCTGCTGAGCTCCCAAGAGAGAAGCAAACAAGAAGCCCTGACGGGGGCCCAGAAGAGAGGGCCAAGGCCCATCTCTGCCCCATTGCCCTACCGAGAGGCCCAGGGCATTCCTGAGCCAGGAGGGAGATGCCCACCCTGTTACCTGTAGAATGGGATGTGTGACTCTCGCTGACAGACTTTACCAGCCTGCTGTCACTGCCCGTCACTGAGGGCAGGTCAGAGAAACGCTCGGCCCGCTCACTGTCGCCGCAGACGTGCTCTTCGGGTGCCCGGTGCTGCTCCTGGCGCCGGCTGTGGTTCTGGATGACCTGGTTGGCCGTCTCCATGACCACCTCAGTGTTCAGGCTCTCAGCTGCCATGGCCAGGAGCTCATCGTCATCCTCCCCCACATCCCAGGCATCGCTAGTGTTGCTCTCAAATTCCTGGAAAGTGCTGACTTTCTTGGGCTTCACTGGGGTGGTTGGTGTCTTGGGGACCGTCTTAATCAGCCTGCAAACAAAACTGAGTGTTTTTCCTCCTCAAAGTCCCCCAGGAGGAACAGCCAATGAGAGAGATTGAAGCAGAACAACCAGGAGGCAGACACACAGACACAGACACACACAGACACACAAACACACAGACACACACACACACACACACTCTCTCTCTCTCTCTCTCTTCTTCAGACCTCAGTCCGTCCCAACACAGGAATAAAGAAGGAATATCTTCCCTGGATGTGCAAGTGACTCAGCCCTGGGGAGGAAGGAAAGTAAGTACACCCAGGGGAGAGCGGCTGAGCAAGCCCTGAGGAAGTCTCTATGGGGCACGCAGGGACAGCCAACTCAATACACCAATGATTCCCAAATATGTTCCATCCCATTCTCCCGGCCTGGCCTTTTGGCCAAGCTAACAAAGAGAGGGAAATGCCCTGCCATAGGACACCCTGTACCAGAGCTCATGAGCTCAGACTCACAGCTTTATTGGGGAGTGGGCACAGGAGCCCTTCTACAGCCTAGGGGCCCACAGCGCTGGACCCTCACTAGGGGACAGGCTTAGAATGGGGTTAAGGTTTGCTTTCACCCAGCTTCTTCCAGATTTCCAAGGGAGGTATGATCACACAGGGACATAGCAAAAGGAAAGAGAACCACAGTGAAGCAAGCAACTGGCTCCAGGATGAAGAAACAAGCCCTGAACCACTGAGAGTCCACTGTGGCTAAAGGAAAGAGCGCTCCAGGCACTGGGGACTGAGGGGCCAGACTTCACCCTCTGCCCCTCCCATCTCCAGTCCCCTTCCCACCTTCCCTAAACCCAGCCCTGGGGCTCACTCCAGGGTGAAGCACCAGAGAGACCCCACCACAGGCAGGTTGCTCCCACGGGGCCTTTGCCAGAATGTGCCAAGCAGGCTGGGGGGCCCCATCACCCTCTCCAAACAAACACTCAAAGACAAGCATTCAGAGGTGCCATTTTAACTTACGTGCCATGTACTAATGGGTCAAAAGGAGGATGCTGGGCTCCATACACATGCTGGATACTATTCGAAAAGAAAAAGAAAAAGAAATTAACCTCTGTCTGACTTAACCCTTTATCTTACTAAATGAAGAAATAAGACATTAGCTGCTACACCGAGTGCAGGAAAACTTCCATCGCCAAGCACACATGGCCACAGAATGACCGAGCAAGAAGGGGGAAAAGGATGAACAAGCACAAGAGACAACGACTGAGACCCTCTGTCCATATGATGACTGCAAAATGAAATGGGTACCAACGGTATCAAGATGGTCAGGTCCACAGCTAACCAATAAAGACACACAATGACAGAAGCCCAAAAGGGCACATTTCCTATACACGGCCCTCATTTCCCAGAATCCCAGTTGGACGGGCCTCAGTGGCCATCTAGGCCAGGCCAGACCTGAACCAAAATCTCCTTTATGATACTTATCTCAGCCTCGGTTTCTCCCTCTGTACTAGAAGAGGTTGGAAGTGACGGCCTCTAAGGCCTTCGATCCTGGGGTCCCAGACAGGCCTCACTGTTCTTGTGTGTACTGTGTACATAATACACCAGTGCTTTTACTCCTCCCTGACTGGCCTTCCCAGGGATCATTCCAAACTTTTTCTTCTCAAATTCCCTAAAGCATCCCCTCCCCTCCCACCAGAGCCAAGAATTTCACCAAATACTTCCCTGAAAACACTGAGGCTCTTCATCTCAGGCTTCCCCCTCTCTCCCACTCCACACTTCAAATCAACCTCGTCCACCATCTTGGATCTCAGAGGAAGAGGCAGCCCTTCTCCCTACCAATGGCAACCCCTCTCTGCCTGGGTCCTCCATCCCAGACCTCCCCAACTCAGGGAGCCTGCCCTTCCATCATTTACCTCTCCTCCCTTCTCCACTGGCTCCTTCCTTCTCTACTACTCACAAACTTGCCTAGATTTCCCAACCCATCTGTAAAAACAAAACAAAAAGTCCTTCCACTTGATCTCACCATGCTTGCATGCTTCTGCCCTATAGTCCTAGTCTCCTTCACAGTCTGGATATCGCCCTGGAGTCACCTCAAGCTCAACTTGTACAAAACACCCAGGTGGTCTTCCTCCCTGCTGCTAATTTCCGTGTTTCTCTTGAGGGTGCCAGCATCCTTCTAGTTGCCAAGTCTCCATCATCTTTGACACCTTCCTCTCCCTCACCCCCTCCATCCACTCAGCCGCCAAATCCAAATCTGCCTCCACAAAGTATCTTCTGCCCACGCCCACGCCCATGTCCATCCCCACCCCATAAGCCTCCAGCAGCCTCCTTACGTGTATGCTGGACATTGTGTTTAATTCTATGGGCATATATTGTTCCAAACTGCCCAAGAGAACAGAAGTTCCTTGAGGGCGAGCATGGCTTTATCTGTGTCTTTATATACCTTTGTATCCCTGGCTCTCAATATATACTTGCAGAATGAAAGAATGAAGACTCAAGTGGAAGCATCTAGCAGACAGCTCGAGATGCAAAACCACGGTTCAAGGAGGAAGGCAGGCCTGAAGCTACAGATTTGGGGCATGGGCACAGAAGTAACCCAAGGCTCCATCAGATGAATCCAAGAGCAGAAGACCAAGAACTAAGGCCTGGAGAATGGCCAGAGTCAAGAGAACAGTAGGGAGAAGAGAAACCCAACATCAGCCCCTCAAAGAGGGAGGAGAAGGGGAGTGTTCCAAGAAAGAGGACATAGGAATGTTTGCCAAAGGTAACATAGAAGTCCCTGGTGCCACCACTCCACAGCCCGGGTGTGATCGTACACCTGGAACGAACCTCATTCCTCAACCTCCAACATGATGCCTACAGAAAGCAACCTCACCATCACAGACCTCAGAGCAAAGCATCCAGAAAAAATGTCTTTGAGAAGAGTGAGACAATGGTGAAGGGCGGGAGTGGGGGAAGCGTAAGCATGAAAACAGAAATGAGGACAGCAGCAATTTGCTGGGGAGCATAAAATAAATAAAAAATTCTATTACCACATTTGCAATTAAATGTTTTCTCGTATTTCCAACAGACAAGCCAGCCAGGCAGAGCAGAGAGTCAGCATCAGTTAGAGCTCATCAGCCTCTCTGCTCTGCGCCGGAGTCATTACCCCGGCTACACTCGGAGTTCAACACTGGTTTGCGACAGACACTGAAGATGAACTCTATCTGCCATTAGGCTAATTCCCTCACAGAGTCAACAAGTTCTGAAGATTTATAAACTACATTCTGGGGAGATACGTTTTCTAAGGAAATTAACTTTAAAGGGCTTCAGAGAAACTGTAAGAAAACCCATTTTTCTGATGGTAATCAATTCCACAGCTCCCTCTCAGCCCAGAATTTGGCAATCAGATCTAACCCACAGATGCAGAGAGAAGCAGCCAGCATAGAAGCAGTAGAAAATAAACCATGATGAACCTGACACTTATTGTCACAAGACTGTGGGATTGCCTGGGAGATCACAGAGGCATTCAGTAGTGGAGCTGGGACAGGAACCCAGGCCCATTCAAATCACACCTTGACCTTTGGTCAATATCAATCTTGAACTCTGGACCCTATCCTTTTTTTTCTACCAAGACTATAAACTCCTGCAGGGCTCTGCCTCCATCCTTTTACTATTCTGGCAGAAGTGAATGTTTTATTTCAACAACTTCCTTGTGTAACGACCATCCTGCTCAAATCTGGAAATCACCAAGAGGTACTGGTTCTTCTTCAAGGCGAAGGAAGAGTCTGGTGCTGGATCTTTCCGTGAGAAGGGAGCTCGGACAGTTTTGGCCTCGTCAAAGGTGGTGCCCTTCTCCAACGGCCTGGCAGAGCCTGAAGCCATTCAGGGGCCAGGAGCTCGGCAGCTCTAGGGGGAGCCTCTTCTGCTCCTGCTCAGCTTCAAAGACTCCAGGAAGATCTTTCCCAGTTACTCCCCACAGGCCTCCTCCTTCTGCCCTGGGGGCTGAGCAGCACAAGGCTAGCCCCTCCTCCCTGGCACAGGCCTATGGCCATAGGAAGACCACTGTCTGGCCTTCTCCTGGCTGACCAACCGCACTTCCTCCAGTGCACCTCCCAAGACAGCTTTCCAGTCCCTGCACCATTCTTTCTTGCTCACTCCTCTCTGGTCCTTAATCCTCTTGGTCAACATGGCTCCTGGAAAATGGAGGCCAGAACAACATGTAACATCCAGGTGCTGCCACACTTCCCCAGGACCCCAACCTGCAGGAACCAAGAGGTGGCTTTCCCCACTTTCCTCTATTTCTGTGCATTACAAGACAGATAAATGATTAGATATGCAAATGAAATGGTACTGAAGCCTTGCAAATTCTAATAATTTCCAAGAGAACAAATTCGCTAATTTCTAGTATCTCTCATCTTTCTTAAGCAAATTCACTCTTCAGCCTTCTTCAGTTCCCACTGCTCCCCCTTCTCCACCTAAAGTCAGAAAGCTCTCCGACAGGCTGTTTAGTTGATCTATAAATTGCTCTGCCACCTCCAATGACTGGCTTTAGGCCAGGAAATTAACAGAAGGCAGAGATTCACTCCTAAAAAATAAAACAAAAACAGGGTCTGCCACTGGAAAAAAATTTTATAGAGGCATTAAAGGCTTCAATGAAACTGTGACAGCGCTTAAACAAGAAAAATGCCCCGAATCTCCAATTAGCAAAGACACGTGCACCATCTCAGCTCCTAGAGGCTCGTGGGAAGTGGAAACCAAGCTGGACAAGCTTGGTGGAAGTGGAAACCAAGCAGTTCAAGGTGGAAGTGGCATCAACCCTCCTCACCCAAACACAGCCAAAGTCTTGCTTATCTTGGCCAAGGGTGAGAATAAGGCCTAGAGTCTGCAATGGTGGCTTGTGCCTACTGTGTGCAAGACTCTGTTCTAAAGGCTGGAGGTCCTCAACATCTTAAAAGGGACGTGATTCCTTCCTGCCTTATCCAGACCTCTGCTTATCTGGCAAGTCTCGACCATGTCTACCTGCCTCAGATGGCACTGAAGACTATTATGGAATGGCAATGAGCTGGGAGCAAGGAGCTATCTTCCAATGGACCCTTCACAAGCTCATCTTAGCCTAATGCCAACTTTGGGTACCTTCCCACCTCCCCATCTTTGCCTTTGCCCTGGCAGAACCTCACACCTGGAATCCCATGGCCTTCCCCTCCACTTCGTGGCTTCCCTGACCCCACCCCACCCCACCCCACTCCCCCACCCCCGTTCTGCTGGCCATGGACGCTGAGCCCTTTGCTCCTCCTCTCACTCCCAGTGATTGCACTGCAGAGGTCACAGTTGTATCTGCTCAGTTACATGTTTCCTCCCCCATTAGAAATTAAATTCCTCTAGGGCAGGGACTTTTCACCTTTCTTTGTAGCCAAAGCCCCTAAAGACAGACTCTGTAATTGCTTCAAAATGCTTGGTGACTAACTGACTGACCAGCTAGCTACACTGCTAGACTAGCTGCCAAACTAACAAAGAAAGTCGAGAGAATCCAGGAGTTTGGAGGGACCTCATCTCGTACCAGAACTGGCAGAGACTCAATAAGGTATGTTCCCAAGAACAGACAGGCTCAGCCAACTTGCGGGTCCTCAGTCAGCAAGACTAATACTGTTTAAAAAAAAAAAAAAACAGGTCTGAAGGAACGTACAGAAAAACTGCCCCCGTTCCTGGGCCACCTCTTTTCTGTACCTTCCCTGCCTGCCAAGGCCAAAGGTGCCAGGGCCACCTGCTGTCTGCCTCCCAGTCAAGGCCAAAAGTGCCAGGGTCACCTGGCTGTCTGCCTCTGCCAAGGACTTCATGAAGAGTCAGCAACTGGTCCATCTGAATGAAATGAGTTTACACCAGGAGAAGGGGAACAGCAGGATGTTATTTTTTTTTGTTCTGTCTGGCTAGAAGGAAGATGGAAGGCAGCTGAATGTCAATCACCCCAGTCTAAACTAGAACCCACAAAGCACTGGGAAGCAGATGCAAGCAGCAACAAGTAAGCCACAGTGTCCCAGTGACAGGACCACCTGATGGGACAGAGGACCCAGGTTCAAGTCCCAGCTCTCTCAATCCCACCCAGATGACCTCGCTTGTCTAGGCCTCAGCTCCCTCAGTGAAATAACATGGACCAGGCACTGTGCTAGAAAACTCCTCCTAGGTAAAAGAGTCTCAGGCCAGATGATTCCCAAGGTTACTATGGGCCAAGCTAACCCCTGGGGATACAAAGAAAGGAAAAAACAAAGTACCCTCCCTGAAGAAGCTCCCAGTCTAATGGGGGAGGAGGGAGATACACGCAAGACAATGAATGACAGGGGAAACGGGAGATCATCTGGAGGGAAGGCACGGGCAGCAAGGCCAGGGAAAGTGACCCTCCCTGCACAGGGCAGGATGAGCTAGGAAGCTGAGAAGCGGAGACTAGGACAGAGAGAAATCCAGGCATGGGAGATGGATGGCCAGTGAAAAGATACCAAGTTGGGGTATAGGATTACAGGCAAGGAAGAGCAGAGCGGCTGGTGTCACTGGACCAGAGAGAATGTGGGGCAGTCGAGTAAGAAGACTGCAGGAAGGGGCCCGGTCACAAAGGGCTGCAAACAGAGGCTTCCCTATCTGATCCTGAGGGAGCCACTGGAGCTTATGGAGTGACATAGTCAGACCCACTGAATGAAGGATGGTCTGGAGTGGGGAGAGACTAGAGGCAGGGGACCCAATCAGAACACAGCTGCTAAAGGAACCCCCAAGCACAAACTCACAACCGGGAGAAAGACCAGAGACTGACAAAGGTCTGCCTTGAGCTCAGGAAACCTGAGCCACCAGGAGAGAGGGGGAAGTAGACAGTGTCTAAGAGCCCTTCTGGCTCTGATGCTCTGTTCTTCTAGGTTGAGTCCAGAATGACCTCCCGATATAAAAGGAACAAAGCAGGCCTTTGCCCTCCAGGAGCGGCAGGGAATACACTGATCCAACCGAGCTCCTGGTCTGGATTATCTGGGATGCCAGAGGCTGGTTCTGCAGCCTTTAGACATACCTCCATGCTCCCTCCCCTACTCCCTGAGGCAGGAAAGGTTTTGTTTTAGGGGTTTCCATCTCCAGTGCCCAGCACAGTGTCTGGCTCTGGCACAAGGTAGCTTAATAAATGCAGGGTGAAGTCAGTGAGTGGGGCAGGGCCCATGGTGATGGTGACTGGTCTTAACAGGGATTAAACTTGCCCCTGCTGGGCCCAAGGAAGCAGATAACCTGTGAACTTTGGTGATCCTCAGGTATTTGGGCAAAATTTCCCTGGAAATCCCCAACAGCCGAGAAATGCATTCAAAGAAAAGAAAGGGAAGAAAAAGCAAGGCCAAAGGTTAAGGTTAGCTCTCGGGGCAGTAGAGGCCTGGAGACGGACAGCAAGAAGTAAAGATGGCATCCCCCAAATGGCATCTCCCTTAGATGTCAGCATACACAATGAGTCAGAAGTGGAGCCTAAGAGAAGCAGCCTGACTGGTTAATGAAGGAAGCCTGGGATCAAAGGCCTTAATCCGGAAAATGGGAAACAACCCTCAACTCATTTGGCATTGGCACAGACAGGCCAGCCCTGGCCTTAAGTTTAGATCCAAATCTGCCCAACACTGGCCCACAACCTCAATCCAATTCAACGTGAATTAAATCCCAGCCACGTGCAAAACCCTGAGCACCATAGTGGGGATATAATTACCCAGTAACTGCTTTGGAGAATACTGCTTACCCAGGTAACTCGGGTAGACTGGGAGGGGTCAAAGGACAGAGAGGAGCAAGGCATGAGAAATCGAGATCGCTGCTTTCACTGTAACCATCCAGCCTTTCGTGAAAAGGAGGGGGAAGGGGGTGCTCTGTCCATGGTGCTGAGGTTACAAGCACAAAAGACAAACCAGCCCTTCCCTTATCACCACATATCAGATCCCAGATCTCCACTGGCCAGAAACAATCTGACACTCTCAGAATAACTAAGCACTCCACCCAAAGGGCCCTAAGCCCAACACATAAAAGGACACAAAAAACCTGCCTAGGCCCCACTCTCCAGGGGCCAGGCTTGCAGGCACGGGGGGAAGCTCCTCCTCTCCTCCTCCTTCTCCTGCTCTCCCCAATCTTCCCAGGTTCCCACCACATTCTCTGGCAGAGGCCTCCTCATCACTCAGGCATCTGCCCCTCCTTCACACCTGGCTCCCGCTTCTCCTGGCCAAGGCAAAACCATCAATGTTTTCTCTTGATCCTCCTCCCCTCCAACTTCTCCAGCAAACTGCCCCCACTTGCCTCCTCACTGTCTCATCAAACCCTGCCTGCTGACTCCTCCTCTGCTGTCTACAGACGATTCCATGCCTCCTCCATTCTTAAAAATGCCACTTTTTCCATTATCTCCCAAGCTGTGGTCCCACACTTCTCCTCCCCATCTAGTTAAATTCTTCAAGAAATCTGCTTCTCCTCAGGACCTCCCCTTGCCCATCTTTGGGTCACTTCTAAAAACCTCTGCACTTGGCTTCCAGCCTCATCCTCCTTCCGAAGTCAATGACCAATGGCCTTTTCTCATCTCCATCCTTCTGGACTTCTCTGCAGACCTGACCTCAGGATGACCCTTCTCCAGGACAATCTCTCCACCCCACTGTCCAACTCCTCCTCCTCCTCCATCTCCTGTGCCAGGTCCTCCCCCACTAACCATGGGTGTCCCCAGGGTTCTTTTCCCTCCACCACCTCACTCGGTGACCCCATCAGCTCCCAACCTGACACCTCATCTCTTGCCCAGCTTCCTGTGGGTTCTGCCTCATTTCCATGGCTTTCTTCATGACTCAGCTCATGTCCCGACATCTGCAGGAAGCCCCTCCAGGTTTCCTTACCTGCCAGAGCCGTCCTTTCTCACATCAGCTTCCACCCCCCCCAGAATCTAACATTGATCTAGTGAGGCATTGACACGTCTCCCCACTCAAATGGAGGCTCCATGAGGGTGGGGGAAGCGTGGGGGGCCTTCTTTGGCCTTTCTATGGAACCCCAGCAGTGCTTGGCACATAGCCATTGTTGAGAGCCTGATGTTCAACTGTACAAGCACATACAAAATCAGCAAATGTAAACCAAATGTGTGGTCCATCTGCTCCTGAAGGAGGAGGTAAGCTTTGAAGGCCATTTGAGGAGATAGGGCATGGCAGGCAGGCTGTTCAAAGGTACAGAGCCTGGGGACATATAGGAGGGAGAACAAGGAGGCCAGTTTGGCTAGACCAGGAGGGCCAGCCCCCATGACTCAGTGCATGGGGCAGGGGGCGCAGGGGGCTGACCAAGGCTTCCTGGCCCAATTCCAGGGTCCTCTCGCCGACTCAAGCTTTCTTCTCTTCTGGCTGGCAGTGCCCCAGCTGAGGACCCTGCCCCTCCAGGCCCTGCCTTCACACTCCAAAGCTTCAGCTCTCTCCTCTCCTGCACTTGCACACCAGGGCATCCTGTGGCCATTCTCCTAAACTGTCCTTGAGCAGAGGAGCAGATCCAAGAATGACCCAGGGTAGAAGGTGCACAGTCCAGAATGTGCCTGCACCTGAACACAGGAAGCATTCCTCTTCCCCCACATGCTGGGGTAGCAAGACACAGAGTGCCGGGCCTGGAGTCAAGAAGATCTGAGTTCCAACCCCACCTCGGACACTATGTGACCCTGTGCAAGTCACTTCAAGCCTCTGAGCCTCAGTGTTCTCATCTGTAACATGGGGGTGATGACAGTACCTACCTCCCAGGGCTCTTGTGAAGATGAGATGATATGTGTGATGTGCTGGGCAAACCTTCACGCACCATAATCTAGACACATACATGTACTACTTCCCATTAAGTTATCCTGAGGATTCCATTGATTTGAACTGGATGGTCATCTAGGTCAGCTAGGGAACTGGCATTTATGAAACACCTAGTATGTGCCAGGCACTGGCTAAGCCCTAAAGCCAGTCCTTGCCCTCAAGGAGCTCCCAATCTAGCAAGGGAAACAACACGCAAACAGCTACCTACAAACAAAACACAGGTGGCCCGAAGAAAGCACTTCCTGCAGAAGGTAGGACGTGAGCTGAGTCACAAAGGAAGCCAGGAAAACAAGGCAGAGTGAGGAGGCAGGAGACAGGGTGTCAGGGGCCAGTGTCACGGGTTCGGGAGTCCATGGAGGCCAGCGAAGGGCCAGAAGGGAGGGCTGATGGTGAGGCCCTAGAGAGATGAGAGAGGGAAGGGGAGGGAGTAGAATGAGCCCTGTTTGGGGGATGTCAGCTGAGACTATAGTTCAGCAGAGACTAGGGCTGGCTACAGAGGGGGGAGTCATGGGCCTCAAGATGACCAATGAATCCACGGCAGCAGACAGATCACCAGAGAGCGATAAGAGCCCTGGAGGCCAGCCACGGTTGGGGGGCAGGGCCTGGGTCTCCTGCAAAGATGAGGAGGGGCAGCATTCTCGGCCCACAAAGCCAGAGAACATGCTCAGAGTTGGGAGATGGCAGGGCTTGTCCATAGGACAGACCAAGAGGAAGGTGGAAGAAGACAGCAACGGCTCTGAATGCCACAGAGGACCAAAAAGTGAACCTAAAGGCAATAGGGAACCACTGGAGTTATATGCCTGGCTTTCTGACCTGGGCAGACGTTCACTTCAGGAAGGGCAACCTGACAGTGGAGCAGACCACGGGCTTGGGTGGGGAAGGACAAGGGAAAGTGGCCAGAAGCTACTGTCACCCGCCAAACTCCAGCTCCTCAGGCACAAGACAACCCAAGCACCATGCCCTAAAGCCGCTCACTCAGCCCCTGACAAACTGCAGCCTACCTGGTCAGGCAGCGAGGGCCCACAGCCTCCTGCCACCCCCCTCTTCCATACTTAGGCCACATCTCAGACCTCACCACACTCCATGCTCTGGCACCTGGGCATGCCCCCCACCCCTAAGTGCCCCCAAAGTCCTTCCCCCACCTCCACCTGCCCCCGACCATCCTTCCCCCACCCTCACATGCCCCTGATGTCCTTCCCCCACCCCATGTGCCCAACTCTCTTTCCCCCACCCCCACGTGCCCCTAACTCTCCTTTCCCCACCTCCATGTGCCCCTAACTCTCCTTTCCCCACCTCCACATGCCCCTAACTTTCCACCCCCTCAACTCCACGTGCCCCTGACATCCTTCTCCTAGCCCCGC
>JAQQSZ010012988.1:0-11872 GCA_028646595.1 Phalanger gymnotis | reverse complement strand
GGGTTAAGTGACTTGTCCAGGGTCACACAGCTAATGTGTCTGAGGCCATATTTGAACTCAAGAAGATGAGTCTTTCTGACTCCAGACCCAGCACTCTATCTACTATTACCATCTGGCTGCCCAAACTTCTATCTAGGCAAATCAGCAAATTATAGTCTTCAAGGAACTGTCTTGGGCACTAAGAGATTAAGCGGCATGCCCTTATATGTCAGAGGCAGAACTGGAACCCAAATCTTTCTCATTCCTAGGCTAATTGTCATCTTTGTATCTATTAGTCTGGAAATCCAGGGAAATAGTGTAGAAACAATTTACCTGACCTTTAGCTCAAAGTCTAAAGTTCAGCCAATAGTTGAGTCTGCTTAGGAAAGGATGATGATAATGTAGGAATTCACTCCAACTGAGGTGTGGGTTAAAAAAGAGGAAGCCCACAGCAGAGACTTGAGGAAGGTGACCTTGCTGTCAGAGGTTTCTCAGCCTCAATTAAAGAATAAGGAAGGGCCTGAGCTCACTTCTCTTGCTGTCTCTGCCTTGACTTCTCTCCTCTACCATTCCCAGCCTTAGTCTCGTGAACTCTGCTGTGAATGACTGCAGAGGGAAATTACATGGTACATTTACATTATTTTTTGGTTAATTCTTTTATGACAGGGAAGGGGAGAAGCTTACATTATTGGCCTGCTCTGTGACTGGCTGCTCCTCCCTACATTTTCTTAGAGTGCACAGGGCTATATAGACCTGGCATTGGATGCACAGGTAGAGTCAAGTGATGAGTGCAAAGGTCTGCTAAATAAGATATATGCTTCATGAGGGCAGGTACTGTCATTTCTTATCATTGTATCCCCAACTAGAACACAGTGCTTTATATATCGTATGATGCTTAATATATGTTTGTTAAATAAAATTAAGGTATGCCTTTCTTTAAGCTAGGCTGATGCATAAAATCAGGAATTACCATAAAAGTAGAATAATTTAGTGATGGTCTAAAATAATATACTAGTGAAGAGCATTGGTGGGCAGCTAGGTGGCTCAGTGAGCAGAGCACAGGCCCTGAAGTCAGGAGGACCTGAGTTCAAATTCGGCCTCACACACTTGACACATGTACTAGCTGTGTGACCTTGGGCAAGTCACTTAACCCCAATTGCCCTGCCAAAAACAAAAACAAAAAAACAAACAAAAAACAAAAAAAAAAAACAAAAAAGATCATTGAATCTGGCAGAGCTGGGTTCAAATTCTCCCACTAATTCTCACTAGTATCTCACTAGTATTGGGTCAGTTTGTTAAACTCCCTGGGCTTCAGCTTCCTCATCTGTAAATGAATGATTAGATTAGTTCGCTTCTAAGGTCCCTTCCAGACCTGGATCTATGATTTTATGTTTCTTCCTCCAGGAAATTATTTGTAATGGACTTCCTCTAAGCTCCCTAGTGCAATTTAAATGGGACTCAGTTTACAAATTTCATGGGGAAACTGGCCCACAAAAGCCTAGTCCTTAATGCACACATCCCTCATCACGAAGTAAGGCAAAAGGAAACAGTATGGATATTGGTGCATGCTCTGAGATAGAGGGAGAAAAGCCTCCTCTGTCATGAATTTCTGGAAACAGATTCATCAAGCATCCATATGGATTGGCATCAGGCAGAGAACACTGTATATTCTTTAAAGACTAGGCCTTCATTATCCATTCCCCTACCCCCACCCCAATATACCAAATTAAAAATGTTAGAAACCCTACTCAGGAATCTTTCGCTTTAAGTGAGGGACAACTGACGGGTGAGTGTGGGTACATGGGCACATGACTCTGTACCCATGCCTGCTACTCTCACCCAGGCCAGCTTTTCTGGGCACTGATTTTCAAAGTAGAGAAAAAAAGCCATTATTTGGTCTCCATGTGGCTATTACAAGAGCCAAGTCTTCTCCTAGGGTATCCAGGCATGAGCTTGGCTGGCCTTGAAGAATCAATGAAAGGGCCACAGGGAGAGTTTTACCCCCCACCCAGCTTGCAGAGACTGTGTTCTTCCACTACAAGAAAGAAGCCAGAAAGGGAGAATCGAACACAGTGAAAAAGAAACAGATTTGTTCGGCAAAACAGTTCTTCCAATGTGGTCTGCAGCCTAACCCATTTGGAGTCAGTCAGAAACATGGGAGTGGGGCTGTGTATTCCCCAAACAAACCCTGGCTAGGCCTCCACATTCAAACTTTGGGAACCAAATCAGAGGAGCCCACCCAGCACATCTGAATTGTCCTGAAGCCATAGAGATGGGAGTGGGGGTGGGAGGAAGGGCTTTCTTGAAGATAATTAAATTCCAAAGTATTTCAGGATTTCTAGAATGGGCTCCATAGCTTTCCAGTGCCTTGGTTGCCACTGCAGATGGCCAAAGATAGGTACTGTGGTCATGGACAGGCTTTCAGTTCACATTCCTTTGTAAACAGGCCACTGGATTGGGCACCAGCTGCAGCTTCTGGGTGGTCCTCAGAGGAAGTTACAAGGAGATTGCAATGCAGTCATTTAGTCTGGTGGTCACATAGCTAGCATAAGCATCTGGGAAGAAGAACTGAAGACTCTCGAAATGCAAATGCATACAGGTTCTCCAAAGCAGGGGTGCTATCTAAAAAATCGAAGAATCCAAGGCTTTCAGAACATCTCCAGAATGAACAATTTCAAAACTAGGGAGTGGATTAATCTTTCCAGTCATACAGTTCCCTTCTTTATTGTGGGGGTGATGGTTGTCATTGATAACCATCCTGGGCCTGCAATGGTTGATGCTTAAAAAATTCTAGTTAATTTATTATTAGGGAAAGTCAAGTCAAGTCAATGAGCATTTATTAACAGTCTGCCATGAGCCAGACACTGTACTCAGTGCTGGACTGGACTTGTCATTTCATTGGCATAGGGAACTCTCAGGAGGGGAAAGAAAGCTTAGAATTCTAAGAAATGGAGTTAAGAGGGAGTATACTACAGGAAGAAGGGACAACCTGTACAAAGTTATGGGTGGAAAAAATGGAATTCTCAGTCTGTCAAAGAGCAATTAGCCTTGTTTGGTTGAAACTTAGAGCCCTCAAACGGGAGTCAATCAGCCTGTCAATCACTCTGTTAACAAGTGTGTATTAAGCAGTGTTGTAGAGTGGAGAGTAGGCCAGGTGACGTGGATTCCAGTCCTGCCTTTGACACGTGATGGCTATGTGACTCTGGGAAAGTCACTTGAGCTCTTAAATCTCTTGACAACTCTCTAAGAACGCAAGTTGTAGAGAAGACAGTGACCTGTACTGGTCAAGGACTTTCATCACTTATCAATGAAGGAGATGGTATCACCAACCAATGTAATCACATGTCCAGTTCTTACCCTTATGGAGTTCCTACTATGTGTTAGGCACTTCACATATAAATACCAAAATTTTAAAACATCCTTGCCTTCAAGGAATTTATATTCTATCAAGGGTTATAACCTGTAAAAATATAAGAATTCTCATTTAGAACAGACTCTGGGACTAAAATCCCAATTTCCACTCCCAATGGCAAGTCAGGAAGGGAGTGGTGGAGTTGGTTCTAATGTTTTGACTCATGAGCCTCTCAGCCCCAACAGTATGTCACCCACTCTCCTCCATGATTTTCTGTTGATTTCAATTCACCATACATATTCTGCTTGGCCCCAAATGGCAAAACCAAGAGCAGTGGGTGGAAGTTAACAAAGAAATAAATTCAGGCTTGATGTCAAGGGGAAAAAAAAAACTTTCCTAAAAAGTAGAGCTGCCCAAAAAGGGAATGGGTGCCCCTTCACTTGAGGTCTATAATCAGAGACTGGATAATCACTTTTCAGGAATGTGAAAATGGGTATTTATTTTGTGGGATATAGATTGGACTAGTTGGCTATGAAGATTCCTTCCTTTCAGTCAGTCAGTCAACAAACATTTATTAAGCACCTGCTATGTACCAGGCACTGTGTTATATGCTTGGGATATAAAGAAAGACAAAAGACAGTCTCTGTTCTCAAGGACGTCCAATGTAATAAACTTTCTCTCTTCAAATTCTATAATTCTATGATTCTGTGATTCTCTTTCTCCAAGTCATTGAAAAAAATGTTAAACAGCATAGGGCAAAAAAAAAATGGAACCCTGCTTGAATTATCTGAATTTCTTCTTTTGGAAAATAAGAGGATTTGATAAAACAGTCCCTGGAGTTGCTTCCAGCTCCTGTTTCCCATGCTATGTTATGTTCAGACATTTCTTGGAAATAAGAGGAGAAATCTAGATTATAAGAAAGGAAGTAGGAGGGTATTATAGATAAGGGGTATGCTGTGGATTATTCTTAGAAGGAGAAGAATCAAATCGTGTAAAAGGGAAAACCAACAGATTTTCCTGGATGAAAATGGGAGGACAATCTGCCTTTCAGAGACCAGAATAAGGAAGTCAACCAAAGAAGTGTGCGTGCGTGTGTGTGTGTGTGCACGTGCACACACACGTGCACATAGGGGAAGATCAGGGAGGGGAATTAGCAAAACAAAAAAGTTAAGAATTTTGACTTTGATTTTGACTTTTACTCAAGAGGCAACTATTTAAAATTGTACTTACCCCAGGTTAAGGACTCTCACAGAGTCTAAATCCTCCTCAGAGAGACCCTTCCCTGATGACCTTCCAGATATCTGTATGCTAGAAAGTCATTCCAACCTCCTATATTATCCATCTGGGATCAGCTTCGCACTGGCTAGTGCCAGCCAACTTAAGTTGGCTATTCAACTATGACCTTGACCCAGTTCTACTCCCAGCCCATCACAAAGAGTGTCTCCATTTTACTGAAGTTCAGTCTGCCAGAATATCTAGAATAGTCCAAAGGTTACAAGAGTAATTCTCTGTAGTGTCTGAAATCTATCTGTCTATCTATCATGTAAGATCTATGTATAATATATATATATATACACACATATATACATATATATATACATACATATATATATATATATATAGAGAGAGAGAGAGAGAGAGAGAGAGAGAGAGAGAGAGAGTTCTGATGGAGAATTGGAGAATACTGGTGAAGCTTAGCAAATGATCTAGGTTTCTCATGTTCTCTGGTGGTAAGTTAGATGAATCCCTTGAAAGACCATGAGAGGTCTCATTTTATAACTCTCCTGACCAAAAATCTTTAGTGGCTCACCATCACCCACTGAACAAAATGGCAACTCAGTAGCCTGACATTCTAGGACCTCTCTAATCTGGTTCCATCCTGCTTTTTCAATATTATTTCACACTACTTCCCTTTGCTTAAAGTAAATTAGACTGATTATTTTTCCCTGATCTAATTTTGTCTTCTTTTGCTCTAGACATTCACTTGTGTCATCCTTTGTGCATGCAATGGACTCATCTACCTCTTGCTTTTGAAATTTTTCTCCTTAAAGACTTAGATGTCACCTTCTTCATGAAGTCTTCCTTTGTCCCCTCAGCTGCTCCTCTGTCCTTCCTTTACTCTCTCTTGCCACTTTGTCTTCTATATACTTAATCATATTCTAAGTTTCAGTAAAGTTAATCCCCACATAACTTATTTTTCACATAATCAAGGACTCTTTGACAGTACAGATTACGTTTCATCTTTGAGTCCCCTGAACTGAGCACAATGCCTTATGCATTTGGTAATTAATGTTGTTGAATTGAATTGAATTAGGAGCACCACTTCGCACTCTATTATCACTGCAGATGGGCAAGGGTCCAGGAATGTTAGGTATGGTTTAGCTTGGTGGAGCGGCCTGGGATGGATCTTCAGTGTACTAAGGAAGTGTGTATTTAGTATGTACTCCCAACAGAACGTAGGAGCAGTAATAACGGTGTAAAGGTCCACCAGATGAGGGACATGCCTTTGAAGCAGAAGTAGTAGCCCATCCATGATCTGGATCTAAATTTATACTTTGTTAGAGATGTTTTTGTTCCTCAATGAGAATCATGAGACAAATGATTTCCAGAAGCCAGATTAGACCCTCAGGTTTACACGAAAGAGTATTAGTTCACTAGTTCCGACTCCCGAAAAGTGACCTACTGGTGAATCTCATGTTAGACCAACTTTGTAGTTCATAAAATCATAAACTTGCAATTCATTAGGGACCTTAAAGGTCTTCTAGGCCAACCTCCTGTGTTCAATGGATAAATCATAGGCTCCTCTGATCAACCAATCAATGAACATTCATTAGGTGCTATTATATGCCAGACACTGAGCTAAGCACAGTGATCATAGCTTTAGGACTGAAACAGTACTCAGTGGCTCTCAAATCCAGCTCCCTCACTTTATGGATGCCCTTTTATGAGATCCTTGATGTGTGAATGTCCAGTCTTTGCCTCAAGAACTCTGATGATGAGACCTTGATTGTCTCTAAAAACTGACTGTTGCATTATTGGCTAACTCCAATCGATAGAAAGTTCTTCTCAGCCATTTCTGGACCATGGCTACCTCTTTCCAGCTCCCCCTTATGTGTTGTCTTTCTCCATTAGAATGTAAATTCCTTGAGGGCAGAGACTGTTTTGCTTGTTTGTGTTTGAATCCATAAAGCTTAGAACAGGGTCTAGCACAGAGTAAGCACTTGTGGATGGCTTATCATTTATTCATCATTCATTCATTGAACCAATACCTTAACAAATTGTTAAAAACACAAACTAAATTGATGGGGGGGGCTTTCTATTTAAAGAAATAATTCTTTTTTGGAAAAAAAAATTGCAATCACTGTCTAATATGTCTTTTGTAAATTGTGATTTTTGTATGTTAGGAGGCTGTAGTGCAGGTGACAGTGGTATGTGTGCACTCTGACTGACATTTACATAGAGCTTTGCAATTCACAAAGCACTTTACATAACTTATCTCCTTTGATCCTTGAAATAACCCTGTGAGGTAGGCAGGGAAGGACTTTTCATTTTTATAGCTAGAAGGTATCTCCATTTTACACATGAAAAAAATGAGGCCCAGGAAAGTGAAATGACTTATCTAAGGTCATCAAGGTGGTAAATGGCAGATCCAAGATTGAATCCTGCCATAGGATCATATGATTCAGAGATAGAAGGACCTTCTAGCCCAAGTCTCTCGTTCTTTAGATTTAGAAGATGCCCGATGAGGGTCCTTGAAGTAGTGATTGATGCCAGGGTTCCAGAGTGACTTTGGAAGCCAAAAGCACCATCACATGCACTGTATTGTTTCATTTGATGAGGCCGAGCTTTGCAGCATATAGTTGCAAGGGTTTTGAAAGAGTTCATTCTGTCTCAGTCCAGTAGAGTGTTATCTCTAAGATCATTCCATGTCTGGAGTATTCTTAATGGGGACCAAGATCATAGGATCTTTGAATTAGAACTGGAGTGGATCTTAGAGTTCATCGAGTCCACCTTCTTCATTTTGCAGATGAGGAAACTGAGTCACAGAGAGATTATGTCTTACTCAGGCTCATATCGTTAGCAAGTCTCTGACTTAGGATTTGAATCTAGGTCTTCCTGACTCCAAGTCCAGTGAATTACCCACTAGGTGCTAGCTAAGAACTGTGCTAAGTATTGGAGCAACAAAGACAAAAGAAGATAGTCACTACATTCAGAGAGCAGACGTTTAAATACGGGGTGGGGGGGCACATTGTGCCTAAGCCAGTCGTGATGAAGGCAGAGCTTTTTGATCTGGAATGTTATAGGCACAATGAATAGAGCCACAGGGGAGTAGAGTGACACCAGAGGGCAACACCAGTGACAGAAACAATAAATACTAGGCTATATTAGAGACAGAGTATTGAGGTACAACAAAGTTATAACTACTCTGTACACTGCCCTTGTCAGACCATAACTAGGGAATCATATTCACCTCTGGGCTCCATGTTTTAGGAAGGATACCAAGAAGCTGGAATGTATCTAGAGGAGGGCAACCAGTATAGTGAAAGACCTTGAGATCATGCCATACAAAAATAACTATGATAATAATAATGAGTTCACTTTTGCATAGCACTTTAAAGTCTACAAAGCTGTATGTATGTATATATGTGTATGCTAGCTCTTATTATTGCTACCACCAGGCCTCTACCAAAAGAGATCAAAGAAAGATCAAAAAGTCATGTATACAAAAATATTCATGGCAGCTCTTTAGGTGGTGAAACTGGGCAGCGAGGTTGTACAGTGATAGAACACAAGGCCTGGAGCCAGGAAGACTCATCTTCTTAAGTTCAAATCCAGCCACAGACACTTACTAGATGTGTGTCCCTGGATAAGTAGTTTGACCTTGTCTGCCTCAGTTTTCTCATCTGTAAAATGAGCTGGAGAAAGAAATGGCAAACCACTCCAGTATCTTTGCCAAGAAAATCACAAATGGGGTGATGAAGAGTCAGACACAAATGAAAAATTACTCAACAACAGAAGGTGGTTATAAAAAATGGAAATGAAGGAAATGTCCATCTTTGCAGAATAGCTGAATAGACTGTGTTATGTAAATATTACGAGGCACCATTTTTGCTGTAAGACGTGAAGAAATCGAATGATTTCAGAAGACATGGAAAGACTTGAATAAACTGATGTTGAGTGAAGTGAGCAGAACCAAGGGAACAATTTATATACTAACAAGGACACTGTAAAAGCAAAAAGAAATCTGATAAATATAATAATAATCCATGATTTCGTAAGACCAATGATGAAACATGCCATCTTCCTCCTATCAGAGACATGCTGGTTTCAAGGTATAGAATGAGACAAAGACATTTTGAGTGTGGCCAATGAGGGAATCCAATTTGTTTAACTATGCCCATTTATTTTAAGGAAAATGCTTTTCTTTTCTTTTTTCCCTATAATGGGGTGGATGGTAAAAGGGAGAGAAAATAGTTTGCTGTTATTTAAAAAAAAATAATTTAAGAAGAAGTCATTCAGTAAGACAAATAAATGGAAGCAAATGTGAACAAGTTAGAGGAATGATTGGTAAAAATTTTCCACTTAAACCCCTAGTCTTCCATGATTAATAAGAATAATAATATACTAAACCCTCAAGAAGTATAGAGATTCATAAAATGGGAATGGACTTGGCCCTTTTTGGAGGATACCAATCTTGAGGAAAGGGAGAAGGGAAGGAAGGAAAGACTAAGAATTAAAGGGAAGAAAATTGGAGGTTGTCAAATCTATCTGTAATTAAGAATGACTTGTGTTGATTGAAGGGCAGTAGCTGTAGTTCAGTTGGCAGACAAAACATGGAGAGGTGAACTTGCTCTGAGCCTCAGAGAGGAAGCAGGCCTTGGGAGGCCAACTAAGAAAGGTTAAGAAATACCTTCTTCAAAGAGCATCTCCAAGGGCCCATGGTTTCTCTGTCCATCAAGACAAAATCCCTGAAATCCTCGAAATTTGGCAGTAGTCAGAATTGATTTAATCCTTTTTACTATAAATCTCATTTCAGGGAATGATTAACAGAGGCAGAGACATAAATGGCAAAGTTGGGATCAGGGGAAATGCTGTCAGTATACCATCGAGATAGATTAGAAAATGAAGGCTCCGGTTTCTGTGAAAGAAGACTAATGACATTAAGTCAAGATGAAATAGAAAGGAGCACTGCCCGGGCTAAAAACTCATAAACCATGAGCTTGCCCTGACAGAGGACCCTGAGCAACTTTCTGAGCTGGAAAATGATCAGGCGTTCTGATGAGTGTTTTCCCAGGGCTTATCCTGGGGCCTTTGCTTATTTGGTGTTGGGTTCTAAAATCCCATTGTTTATTTAGTAAAAATCCTACTGTAGGATGGACGTGGTGGCAAGTAAAATGGTTTTGCATATGATGTTAGATGTGAGGTTGTGTGGTGTAGTGGTAAAAGAGTCTTGGGTTTGAAGTCAGAAGATTAGGGTTCAAATCCTGACTGCCACTTAACTATTTCTGTGAGTCATTTAACTCTCTGTACCAAAATTTCCTCATCTATAAAATGTAAGACTGTAGTAGATGACCTTTGAGGTCATCCCTCAGTTCCAAGTGAGCAAAACATCTAGATTTAAGGAATGTCCACCTTACATTGACTTTTGATTTCCAAAATGCTATTCTTTTGCCACCTTTCGGTATGGAGGGAAATCTGTGGCAATGAAATATAGAATGACTGATACCAATCATCTTTATCTGAAGCCAAAATGAAACACCAGCTAACTAAAGCTGCCTATGGGAGTCTGCCATTCTGGGTAATGACAATCACCTTGACGGTTTGTTTTACATGTGGAATACCATGTAATTGCTTAAATATGTTCCTTGGAAAAGTCACAGGATAAGCCAGCAGAAAAGGCTCAAACCAAAACTAAATGGTAGGCCTGCAGCTTTGAGTCCCCTAAGATTTCTTCTAAATCCCTGAAATTCAGTGATTTCTCTAAAACGATTGAATATAGCGAATCTATTGTACTTAATACCATCTCTCTCACATACACACTTGATTCTTTCTCTTCCCTCACTCCCTTTCCCCTTATGTTGGCATCTTACGGACAACTTGAAATAGCTCCCATCATCTTAAAAATCTGAGGAGATCTCAGCAAACTAATTGCAAGCTTTCCTTGCACAAAGAAAATTTGAAACTCATGACATTTCATGTTAAAGGCAGTGCACCTGTGGCTAAGCCAGGAATGATCACCCAGCTTTGTCAAACACCACTGATTTTTATGAGAAATAGGTTTACAGTCTGATAAATTCAAGGTAAACCTTCATCCAATTTCACATAGTTGAAATGGCTGTGTTTAAAGCATGTTTCTCCTATTAGGTCTACAATATTACAAGCCCAAAAAAATACACTGTGCCTCATCTCCAATTTTCAAACAATCCAATATTTAGGATGTATAGAGATATATTCTTGCTGTTAGGTTTTCTTTTTTTCAAAAATCAATCAATACTAATGTGTCTGCCTTAAACTTTTAAGGTCATTGTCTCCCTTCTGACACCTTTTACTACATCAACATCCCATTATATCATTATAGACTCATGAAGCAATGTACTTTCACATTTTTCCACAGGATAATGCTTCCTTTGTATTTTAGGTTTTATCATAATATAAATCTCGAATTTCCATTTGCATATCTTTTGTTTAGGAAAAGAGACCCCCCCCCACCATTTAAGACTTTGTCATTTTAATACATAGGCTTAAAAGTGGATGACTTTTTCTTAAAGAGAAAATGCACCAAAATATTACAATTTATTCTTGAATTGAATCTGATTCTCCTGCCAGCTTCTGCATCAATAAATTAACAAGTTCCTGGAACAATACATTTCCAACAATGATGTCCTGCCCGTTCTGGTCCTATCTGACTATAGGTGGCTTCCAGGGCTGGAAGTTCATTCAAGGATTCATTAATATAATTAGGGTTTGCTAAGTAATTACAGATTTTTTTTTTAAATTAGGTGAGCACACTCCCTGCTCTTCCATTCTCTTCCTTTACCTTGTTTAGGGCAGAGCTGTCTCCATTAAAGCATTTTTGGACAGGTGCTGGATTAGGTGACAGGAAGATGAGTTCAAATCTTGATTTAGACATTTACTAGCTGTGTGACCCTAGGGAAGTCATTTAATGTCTCCTTCCAGCAGTTTCATCATCAATAAAATGGGGGTGGGGGACAGCAATAGCATATTTTTATGAGGATCAAATGAAAGAGTATATGTTGAGAATTTTACAAATATTAATGCAGTATAGAAATGTTAGCTATTTATACTTTTATGATCATAGAACAATAGTTTTAGGAGTAGAAAGGACCTTTAAGATGGTTTAGTTCAGGGGTTATTAACCTGGGATCCAAGGATCTCTATCCATAAGTAAATTTCCAGGGAACTGTGAAATTGGAAGGAAAAAAATTACATTTTTACTGCCCTCTAACTGAAATTTAACATTTCCTGCAATTAGTTTAAAAGGGGTGTCCATAGGCTGCACCAGACTGACAAAGGGCTCCA
>JAQQSZ010012987.1:0-11872 GCA_028646595.1 Phalanger gymnotis | reverse complement strand
TAACTTGCTTTTCCAAATCCTTTTTTAGCTCTTCCATGGCCTGAGACCAGTTCATGTTTTTCTTGGAGGTTTTTTTTATAGGGTCTATGACTTTGTTGACTTCTTCTGACTGTATGTTTCGGTCTTCTTTGTCACCAAAGAAGGATTCCAGAATCTGAGACTGAATCTGGGTGTGTTTTCGCCTCCTGGCCATGTTCCCACCCAACTTTCTTGACCCTTGAGTTTTTCAGAGGGGTATGACTGCTTGTAGACTAAAGAGTTCTATGTTCCATGCTTGGGTGGATGTGCTGCCACACCAGCACTCCTCCTTCCCCAAGAACCCCCTACCCAGACTGGGCTTAGATCTTCAGCAGGCTCTTCAGTCCTGCTCTGATCCTCCACTTAATTCCTCCCACCAGGTAGGCCTGGGGCCAGAAGCAATTGCAGCTGTAGTTCCGTAGCTGCCCCACCTCGGCTGCCCCAGGGGTGGTGGTCAAACCACAAACTCCCTGTCCCCAGCAGCTTTTCCCACTAACCTTCTATGTTGTCTTTGCTGTTTGTGGGTTGAGAGGTCTTGTAAATGCCACAGCTCACTGATTCAGGGCACTAGGGCACTCTCTGCCTGGCTCCCTGTCTCGTTGGTCTGTGCTGTGCATGCTGGACTCTGCTCCACTTAGCTCCGCTCCCCTCAGCTCCCAGCTCCGTGAGGGATAGACCTTACCCAGAGATCATCCAGGATGTCCTGGGCTGGAGCCCTGCTTCCCTCTGCCACTTTGTGGGTTCTGCAGTTCTAGAATTGTTTCAGAGCCATTTTTATATGTTTTTGGAGGGACTTGGTGGGGAGCTCACCCTAGTCCCTGCTTTCTAGCCACCATCTTGGCTCCGCCCTCTTGATCTAAGATTTGAAAGAAGTTGAGGATGTCAAGAAGTGAAGATGAGAAGGGAGAGCATTCCATGTACGGAAAGTAGCCAAAGCAAATTAATAGAGGAAGGAGCTGGAGTATACTTTTTGAGAAATAGCAGGTAGGCCAGGATTTCTGGACAATATTGTCAGTAGAGGGATATAAAGCGTGAGAATAAGAATAATGGAAAGGTATAAAGGGCCAGCTCGGGAAGAGCTCTGACAGACAGGATTCCATATTCAACTCTGGAGGAAATAGGAAATCATTAGAGCTTATTGAACCAGGAGGCAACATGGTCAGAACTGCTTTATAAAAATCACTTTGGAGACTGAGTCGAGGAAGGGGGCGGGGATTGGATTGTAAAGAGATTGTGGCAGAGAGACCAATTAGAAGACAATTGCAGTAGTCTAGACAAGAAGTGATGAAGCCTGTTCTAGGGTGATGGCTGTGGACGTAGAGAAAGGGGGTCATGTACAAGTGATGCTATGAATGTCAGGTTTGGCAATTGTTTGGATACATGTGGAATGTAAGAGTGGGGAATTGAGAATGAAACTGAGTTTGCCAACCTGGGAGACTTAGAGGATGGTCCCCTGAACAATAATAGACAAGTTCCAAAGAAGAGAGCCTTTTGTTTTTCTTTTTTGGCAGGGGGTGTAGTCGGGGTTGTAATGAGTTTCATTAGCAATATATGAGAAACAGTGGTGATTAGGAGAGTGCCTAAGGAACTAGAGACAGGCAAGCGTCTTGATTTTCAAAAAAAGAGGGAAAGTTGGGAGCACTTCAGACTTTAGACTGATGAACTTGATTCCATTTTTTGGCAAAAATCTATAAAGAACTATTAAAGGGATTATGTGTTACTCTTCTGAAAGGAAACAAGTAATCACTATGGGCCAGGATGGGTCTGTTAAGAACAATCACTTATTTCTTACATTCTTGTCATTTTATATGTGTTCCTCATTCTTCTAAATAAAGTATATGGTCTTTGAAGACAAGACTTTTTTGGCTTGCTTCATCACTATAGCCTCAGTGTTTAGCATCATGTATTGTACTTAATAAATGGTATTTAGAATTGAAATCTTGCCAGGTAAAGTTCATTTTATTTTTGGCAAAGATCACTAGACATCTAAATGTTGTAGACCAAGAGCTTGGTGGATTTCAATAGTGCATTAGGAAGAATTTGTCGTAATACTTCTGTGGACAAGATAAAAGAAATATGGTCCAAATTATACAACAGGTAGGAAGATTAATACTTTTTGAGTGACTAGAGCATAGAATGTTAATTAATGGATTGAAGTCAAGCAACAGGGAGGTCTCTTGTCAAATGCCACAACACCTTATCCTTGACCCTATTATTTTCAATTTTTAAAAATTGAATTTATGAAGATAGAGATGGCATGCACAACAAATTTCTAGATGACAGGACGCTGGGAGAGATAGGGCATTGCATGACAGAATAGAAATCTGAATTGAACTTGACAGGTTGGAAGAGTAGGCTGAAGTTACCTAAATGAAAGTTAATAAGAATAAATACAAAGTTCTTCACTTGCCTTAAAAGACAAAATAAAACAAAGTGAGTACAGGATGGAGAACAAAAAAGCAGAGGATGTCAGAAAGACATCAGCCATTTTGTAGGATATAAACATAATACACATTACTGTGTTGTTAAGCAAAATTGTCTCATTAGCATGACTTTTGTTTCTTTTGAGTGGAAGTACTTTCAGCTGTTAAGTGCTAAGCCCCAGGCCCAGGGCCCTGTCAGGTGTGAAACCTGTGTGGGTGTGGATTGGTGACTTAGGAGGGGCCAGCTTGGGAACCAATGGTCTCTGGTCGTTGAGGCGGGGCTTGAGAATGCCAGAAGCTCGGCTGCGAGGAAAGGTGAGCCAAGAGACAGTTTCAGCGGAAGTGGAAGCTGCTGCGGAAGCAGGAAGCTGTGGAAGCAGGAAGCTGCGGAAGCCAGAAGCTGCAGAGGCAGGAAGTTGCGGAAGCAGGGCTTACCGGTGTGTAGACCAGGAGTGCGCGCAGGAACGTGAGGCCAGTAAAATGATTTGGCTAAATACTATCTTGTTTTTCTGTGGCCTCCTGGTTACTCTTGTGAGGTGGGCTTTCTGGGCCTGGAGTCTTTTTGTCAAGATGTTAGAATGGGGAAGCTGGTTCATGGTTCTGCTGTGGTGGGGCCTAAATAAATTTCTTGTTGTTTTCTCCTTAGAGAATCTCTCATACCTTGCGATTTCGAACCATTCAAACATATACATGATTATATTTGAGATTATAAATTCGGCCTTCCTACTACAATTACATACATATATACACACATACATACATATATATGTAGATATATATGTATGTATGTTTATAGTCTTTGTTGTTCAGTCATTCAGTCATGTCCAACTCTTCATGACTCTGCAGACTATAACAGGCCAATACTGTCTATAGTGTCTTCTTGGCAAAGATACTAGAGTGGTTTGACATTCCCTTTCTCCATAATATTGCTTTGCCTATACTAATACATGAAATCATGTCCAGAATGAGGGAGGCCACAAACTTATTGTTCTCTGACTGTGAGAAACCAAAACTGAATCACTATATTCAGTTTTAGATATATTTTAGGAAGGACATTAATACCCTAGAATATGTTAAGAGGACAGTGACCAGGATGACCTGGTATCATGGGAATAAAAATGATGCCTTACAAAGATTGGTTAAAGAGACTAAGGATATTTATTTTGGAGAAGAGAAGTTTTAAAGAGGGGTTAATGGCTGTTTTCAAATATTTAAAATGCCATCATATGAACAAAGGATTATTATTTTTGTTTTATTGTTGCACTGCTGTATTTGTTTTGTTTTGTTTTTTGCTTGACTCTGAAAGACAGACCACAGACCAGTCATAGAAGTTACAGGGTGTGTTGGTAAGCAAAATGGGCTCCTTAGCACTTAGTTCAACAAGTGCTCTTGAAGAGTTTGGTTTGTTTCCTTTGAGTAATTCAGTGTATTTCATTGAGCCTTACTAGGTGCTAAGCTCCAGGCCCAAACCCCTATTAGGTGTGGAACCTATGTGGTGTGGATTGGCGACTAGGGTGGGGCCCAAGGTGGGGCTGGCTAAGGGGAGGTGCTAACTCCAGAGCCATGCCCTATTAGGTGTTAACCTAATCTATGTGCATATGAACCTCCTGGGGTCCTAAGGGGAGGGGCTAACTCAAGAGCCAATCATGGCAGCCTAAGTTCTGGTCATTCAGATGATGTTTGATGATGTCTGAAGCCCTATAAGAAGGGAGGACAGAGCCATTTGTGCAGGGCTTTCTCTCTCGAGATGGTGCTGATGCAAGAGACTCCAGGCAGCTGTAGCTAAGGGCCTTCCAGCTTGTAACCTAGATGCTGAGACTTCATTAAACTCTGGTAACTATGTATTGGGATTTGAATCAGACAAGGTCTGTCTGTTAATGTTTGTAATTTGTTTGTATTTTGTTCTGAAGTTTGATGTGCTGGTCTTTTTCATCTGAGCTAAGTGAATGATATTTGTGTGCTGAATTAAAGTAAGCTTGTCAACCTCTTCACCTTGCTTTCCTTAGTTAAGCAGATCAAAAGAAGCTGTGCTGTTGTCAGCTTTCTGGGTGCTGGCTATGGGTGGATCTTACACCCCCACAGAAGCTGCTAGCCAGATTGTTGAAACACAGGGATATAGATTTTGGTTTAACTTTTTGCAGAAATATAGAGGAACCAATAAGAGGATATGCTATTTTGACCCTGTTCCTGACCAATAGGGAGAAACTGGTTAATACAGTAATGATAGGTACTAAGAAGGAAATTTCGAAGTTCATTATAGGATAGTAGCAGAAAGCTAGTCATATTCTGTTACAGGTATTAGATTTAGAAAACATATTTCACAGAAGTAAAATAAAACGCAGGGTCACAGGAAATAAAATTGTGTTAAAGATATTGGTCCAAGGAGAGAAAAGAAACTTCCCTGAATGACATTTCAATGACACAAACACAAATGATTCTGATAAGGGGTTGGGGGGTAGGGAGGTGAATGCTACTTGTAGAAACCAGAGTAGGCACATTGAGAATTCACTGGCCTAGCCATAGATTTAGAAATATGTAGACAAAGGAAGGAAGGCAAGGTAACTGAAGACGTGTTTTTTTTAAATGGAATAGTCATATTAGAATACTGTCAGAAACAATAAAGCTTGGAATAAGCTGAAGCCAGCCATGTATTTTGGTGGCAACCAAAGGGGCTTTAACTTGCTATGAGGAAGAGAAAGATCAAAGACAGGACAAGACTACAACTTGAGATAAAAAGCACAATGATACTGAACAATGAAAAGAAAGGAGAACTACTCCCTATTTAATTGGTATCCCTTTTTCTTAACAAGGAGAATGATATATGAATCAGGAAGAATATAAGAAAAATTGTCAGTCCTAGATGAGCTTAATCTCACGATATGGAATAAAGTATTAGATGTGATTTACGACCTATTCTCAATCATCTCTGAAAAATTATAGATAATGAGAAAGGTGCCCCAGACTCAGAAATGGGCAAATGCCCTGAAAAAAAACATACACACACACACACACATACACATACCCATTTCTACATATATACATAAATATGCACACATATACATATATCTATCTGTCTATCTATCTATCTATCTATCTATCTATCTATCTATCTATCTATCTATCTAATGTGTGCGAATGTTCAGGGAAGACTAGTACCTCTGATATAAATGCTGCTAAGTGCTTTTCAGGGCTGCTTTTCACCTTTAGTGTTCATCTACCACCCAGTTCTTACCTGTGGCTTCAAGAAGTTATAGCATGTGTAGGGGTCACACCCTGGTAAACCATTTCAGGAGATAGGCTAAAGCAGATTAAAAGTAACTGAGGGGCCTCAAACCCATTGGTGAGTTGGGGGGGGTGGTATCTTCCCCAAGCAAGAATAAGTAGATATGAACAATTTGTTCCAATGGGCCATGAAAGTGGAAGGAGGCACTGTGTAATGTTTATAGCTTTGTTAGACATAAAAGATGCTAAGGTCATCTACTGCCTTCCTAACCGTGATTCACCAGTCATATTGACTTTTGTCTTCCCAATGGACTCTGATGAGCGATATAAATCCTAGCTATTGTTGTTGTGGTGGTTATGGTGGTTATCCCCATAACTTCTACTTCCCAGAATTGTTTTGAGATTCAAATGAGAAAACATGTAAAGTGTTTCACAAATCTTAAAATTGCTGTCTAAATACTAAATATTATTATTGTTATTATTTGAACAAGCTCAGAGAAGGATGAACTTGCCTTACTGCTGTCCTTAAATAACAATGAGAGATATAGAAAGGAGAGAAGTTTGGGGATTTTTTGGTGTCATGATATAGAGTTTGACAGTGCTGTCCTGGTTTGTACCAGGTTCTACTATGGTTACAGGTAGCATCATTTACAATATACTTTCAAAATATAAATATTGTGCTCACTCAGGAAAGCTCAGAAGTGCCAAGTATTATATGTACTCCTGTGAAGATAAGTATAGATGGAATATTAAGAAATTAAATTCCCTTTGAAATGCACTAGGGGAGCTGGAGACTTAAAGAAGCCTTGTAGCAAATCCTTTTGAAAAGTTAAGATATTCAAACCATACCACCTCAGTCAAGTACACTTCAAGCCCATGGTGCCATCAGCCTGGAGAGTCAAGCATTTCAAGAGCTGTGAAAAAGATGTTGGGAGACTAAAGGGTGATGTTATTTGTATAGAAGCCAAGAATCTGGGAAAGACATGAAGGGTCACAGTAGATGTTGGCAGTGCACTAAGGAAACAACATGATGAATTATAAAGAGCAGTAGAATCAGAAGAAGTTAGTATTGGCCCTTTCTGTTTTCCTGTTTCTATATGAATGGGTCAAGTTGCAGCATGGCCTCTATTTCTCCATTTGCCAAATGACTACCTACTTTGCATGGTAGGAAGGAAGGAGTTTGTGAAAATCAAGTGAGATTCTAGATGTGAAATAGCCATGAAAAGTAGGAAGGTCTAGCTAGACAATTTTTAGGAGAGTGTACCTGATTTCGATGGTTTAAGGGATGCCTAGTGAGGAACTTCCTCTGTTAACGAGAAATGTCAATAAAATGAATGTCAATGAAATATCAATGAAAAATTAAACCTGCAGAAGAACAGGATCTAGACTGTTACTCATTATATTAGAGATGTGTCAGAAGCCCTAGAGGTTAAGTAACTTGCTCAGGATCAAACAGATGGTATGCGTCACAGACAGGACTTACTTGATGGCTAATGCCCTACTATATAAAGATAACAAAGGTGCATCATTAATGATCTACTGGTCAGGTCTAATTCAGAGAAAGGAGAGTTTGCATAGGGTTATGATATTGACCTCACAAGGTAGAGAATGGACTTCCAAATTCTCAACTTAGTTCATACCGGTAAGGGAGCAATGAAAATCCTCTGTTATTCAATCTGGTACTACAAACGCTAGCTGTAGCAATAAGAGCAGAAAAATAAATTGAAGGAATTAGAATAGGCAAAGAGGAAACTAACTTATTATTTTTTTGCAGATGATATGATTTACTTGGAGAATCCTAGAGAATCAAGTAAAAAACTACTTAAAATAATAAACAACTTTAGCAAAGTTGCAGGATATAAAATAAACCCACATAAATCCTCGGCATTCCTATACATTGCTAACAAAGCCCAACAGCAAGAGATAGAAAGAGAAATTCCTTTTAAAGTTATGTAGAAACTATAAAATTTTTGAGAGTCTACCTGCCAAGACAAACCCAGGGCCTATGTGAACATAATTATGAAACACTTTTGAAACAAATAAAGTCAGATCTAAATAAATGGAAAAATATCAGTTGCTCATGGTTAGGCCAAGCTAATATAATAAAAAAAACAATTTTACCTAACTTAATATATTTATTCAGTGCCATACCAATCAAACTACTAAAAAATTATTTTACAGAGCTAGATAAAATAATTACATAATTCATCTGGAAGAACAAGAGGTCTAGAATATCTAGGGTATTAATAAAAAGAAATGCTAGAGAAGGTGGCCTAGCCATACCAGATATTAAACTGTAGTATAAAGCAGCAGTCATCAAAACTACCTGGTACTGGCCAAGAAACAGAGTCATGGATCAGTGGAATACGTTAGGTACACAAGATGCAGTAGTCAATGACTACGGCAATCTACCCTTTGATAAACCCAAAGAGGCCAGCTTCTGGGCTAAGAATTCACTATTTCACAAAATCTACTGGGAAAATTGGAAAATCAAAGGGCAGAAACTGGGCATAGGCCAACATTTTACACCATATACCAAAATAAAGTCAAAATTGGTTCATGATTTAGGAATAAAGGCTTATCCTATAAGCAATTTGGGAGAGCAAGGAATAGTTTACCTATCAGATTTATGGGAAAGCAAGGAATTCATGACACAACAAGAGACAGAGAGCATTACAAAATGCAAAATGGATAATTTTTATTACATTAAATTGAAAAGTTTTTGTATAAACAAAGACAATGCAACAAAGATTAGGAAGGAAGCAGAAAATTGGGAGAAAATCTTTACCACTAGTGTCTTTGATAAAGGCCTCATCTCTAAAATATACAGAGAACTGAGCCAAATTTATAGGAATACACGTTATTCCCCAATTGAGAAATGGTCAAAGGATATGAACAGGCAGTTTTCAGAGGAAGAAATTAAAGATATCTATAGGCATATGAAAAAATGCTCTAAATCACTACTGATTATAGAGAAATGCAAATCAAAACAACTCTTAGGTACCACGTCTCTCCTATCAGTTTGGCTAAAATGACAAAACAGGAAAATGACAAATGCTGGACAGGATATGTGAAAATTGGAACATTGTTACATTGCTGGTGGAGTTGTGAACTTATCCAGCCATTCTGGAGAGCAATTTGGAACTATCCCCAAAGGGCTATAAAAATATTCATACCCTTTGACCCAGCAATACCACTTCTAGAGTTGTATCCCAAAGAGATCACACAAGAGCGAAAAGAACCCATATGTACAAAAATATTTGTAATGTCTTCTTTTGTAGTAGTAAAGAATGGGAAATCAAGGGGATGTCCATCAATTGGGGAATGGCTGAACAAGTTATGGTATATGAATGTAATGGAATAGTATTGTGCTATAAGAAATGGGGAAGATACGGACTTCATAATAACCTGGAAATATCTACACAGTATGATGCTGAGTGAGTGGAGCAGAACTAGGAAAACATTATACACAACCACAGATATATGGATTCTATGATGAATAACCTTGATAGACCTCTCTCTTCTCAGCAATACAAGATTCAAAGACAACTCCTAAAGACTCATGAGGCAGAGAGCTATCTACATCCAGAGAAAGAACTATGGAGACTGAATATAGATTGAGGCAAACTGTCTGCTCTCCTTTTTTTTCTTTTTCTCTTTTGTTTCTGTTTTTTTGGTTTTGTTTCTTCTTTTTCATGATTCATTCCACTGGTCAGAATTCTTCTTTACAACTTGACTATTGTGTAAATAAGTTCAATGCGAAGTTATATGTAGAAGGTATATAGAGGATTCCATGCTGTCTTTGGGGGGGGGGAAGAAAATCTGGAACTCAAAATAATGTGGAACTGAGTGTTGTAAACTAAAAATAAAAAATCTTAATTAAAAAAAATAAAACAAGTTCATAGACCTCAGGCTAAGAATCTCTGTTCTATACAATATTCAAGGATGGTGGGACAAGCTTTAAAAAGTTTGAGGCAAGATAGGTGTATTACAATAAGGTAAGTGGGCCCTAGAAGAATTATATCCCAATATCCTCAAAGACCTGACAGATTTCATTGCGGAGCCAGTATTGATGATCTTTGAAAGACCATGGGGAATAGAAATGATACTGTAGAATAAGATAAAGGTAAATGTTTCAATTTTCAGAAAAAAACAAAAAGTGAGAAATCTGTGAAATATAGCCCAGTAAGTATGACTTTGATTTGTGTAACAATTCTACGACATATTGTCACACTCAGGATCTACCTCACTCATGGGCATCCATAAACCTACTCCAGGTTATAGGTACTTTACGGGCCAAAATTCCCTCAAAACCACAAGCCTCATTTTCTTACTTCTGTAAAAGACACACTCAGTTAAAAGCAAAGTCATTTAATGAAATAACATAGTACTAAAAGCAAACACAGAACATTTGCCCAGAAGCTCCCCCTTAAGCGAAATTTCCCACAAATACCAAATTATAAAAATCAAGAAGGGGAAATTCACCATAAATAGAGAATAAAGAAGGAAAATCAGCCCAAACTACAATACATAATTACATACCAACAAAACTAGAAATGTAAATAAAATAAGTGAATATCTATGAATATATAAAAGAGTCAAATTAGCAAAATAGGATATAGAAAAACTAAATAATCTGCTCTCAGAAAGGGAAATTGTGCAATCCACCTACTAACTCTAGGAAGAAAAAATAAGACTAATTTATCCCCATATGACAGCAAGTATTAGCAAAAATTGAAAGATAACTTATAATTTTCTTCTATGACTCATATAATATCTTGTTATACACATCAGAAGAGAAAAAGCAAAAGAAGACACGTACAAACTACAAGCATTAATGAATATTAATGTAGATATGTGTATATGCTATCCAAAGAAGCTACAACATGTTCAAAAATAATTATTATGACTGTTGCTCATGATGAGATTGAGGAGTGGTCAACATTCTGGGGAAAATTAGCATAATTAAATTTACAGTAAAAATCAAATTATGCCATTAGTTACAAAAAGCTATCAAAATCTATTACTGATTAAAAAATCAAAAGTATATTAATGGAAAACTGTTTCTTTAATGTAATCAGAAGCACTCACCTATGACCAAGAGCAATAGAGAATGACTAGAACCTTTAACAATAAGAGTGGTGAACCAAAGCTGGAACATTATTGTTTGATATATTTATTAAAATGGCAACTACATATAATATAAGAAAGGCATACTAAGGGAATATTCACAAAAGAGGCTTGATTATCTCTGTTTGCAGAACACTTAGAGAATCTCAAGCAATAACAAAAATCAAGCCACATATTATGACTTCAGAAATGTATCAGGAAAAGTGAAATTTTGCAAATTATCAATATTTCTTTTTTATTAATATTTTTATTTTTAGTTTGCAACAAACAGTTTTACATAATTTTGAGTTCCAGATTTTCTTTCCTCCCTCCCCCCCTCCTCCCCAAGAAGCCATGGAATCCCGTATAACTCCCAGGTATAACTTGGCATTGAATTAATTTACACACTAGTCAAGTTGTGGAGAAGAACCATGACCAATGGAATGACTCATGAGAAAGAAGAAACAGAACCCCCCCCCCAAAAAAAAAACAACAAAAACACAACCCGACAACAAATACAAAAGAGAGATAAAAAAAGTGGGAGGGGGAAGGCGAGTATGAAGTGTGCCTCGATCTGCATTCATACTTCATAGTTCTTTCTCTGGATGTAGAGAGCATTATCCATCGTGAGTCCTTTGGAGCTTTCTCTGTATATTGTGTTGCTGAGAAGAGCAAAGTCTGTCAGGGTTAGTCATCACAGAATCCATATATCTTTGGTTGTGTTTAATGTTCTCCTGGTTCTGCTCCTCTCGCTCAGCATTATGTCGTGTAGGTTCTTCCAGGTTGTTATGAAGTCTGTATCATCCCTATTTCTTATAGCACAATAGTATTCCATTACCTTCATATACCACAGCTTGTTCAGCCATTCCCCAATTGATGGGCATCCCTTTGATTTCCAATTCTTAGCTACCACGAAAAGAGCCGCTATAAATATTTTTGTACATACGGGTCCTTTTCCCACTTGTATGATCTCTTTGGGATACAACCCTAGGAGTGGTATTGCTGGGTCAAAGGATATGACCATTTCTAAGGCCTTTGGGCATAGTTCCAAATTGCTCTCCAAAATGGCTGGATCAGTTCATAACTCCACCAGCAATGTA
>JAQQSZ010012986.1:0-11872 GCA_028646595.1 Phalanger gymnotis | reverse complement strand
GGGTATCTTACCCCACAGGAAAGAAGGGGGAAGGGGATAAAAAATTTGAGATGATAGAAAGGAGGGCAGATATGGGGAAGAAGTAATCAAAAGCAAAAAAATGGACAGGGTCAAGGGAGAAAATTGAATAAAGGGGGACAGGATAGGATGGAGTGAAATACAGTTAGTCTTTCATAGCATCAGTATTGTGGAAGTGTTTTAGATGATACATGTGTGGCCTATGTTGAATTTCTTGCCTTCGTAGGGAGGGTGGGTGGGGAAGGAACAGGGGAGAGAATTTGGAACTCAAAGTTTTAAAAGCAGATACTCAAAAAAAAGCTGTTTTTGCATACAACTGAGAAATAAGATATACAGGCAATGGGGCATAGAAATCTATCTTGCCCTACAAGAAAGTAAGAGAAAACAGTTTGGGTGGGAGTGGGGTGACAGAAGGGAGGGTTGACCGGGGAATACGGCAATATGGGGCAACTGGGGAATATATGCCATCTTGGAGTGGGGGGAGGGTAGAAATGGGGAGTAATTTTGTAACTCAAAATCTTGTGGAAATCAATGCTGAAAACTAAAACATATTAAATGATAAAATACAGAATTTAAAAAAAAACCATTGTAATAGTACATGTTATTTGGTGATACCTACGAATTGTTGCAAGCTGCTTATGGTCCAATTGCCAAGATTTTCCTTAATCACTGCTTTGTACAAATGCAGCTCTCTTTCTACATGATAGCCTAAATAAAAATAAGTCAGCCTTGTGTGAAATCATTGGATTTCCAATTTCGTGAAATGAATTGAAGAACAAATTCTTTCATAATGCACACCTGCTTGCTTGCCTCGCACAAGCCCTTGCACAAGCCACAAAGCTCCAATTAATATTGTGAAGATTGGAAAAAAAATGTCTTCCTCAAATTGTGCTGAAGTATTCGATATTATGTAGAACAATACCTAGGAAACTTAAGTCTTCTTTATTTAGACCCTGTCATGTAACCTTTTCAAATGTACTTCATTTTTTTGATCCTCTTCATTTGCATCACTTTTTTATGCTTTAACCCCTCTAGGGTACTAGAAACCAAGGTACTAGAAACCACCTCAGTATGTACGTTGCTGAGTTTAGGTCAATTATTTCCCAGATTCTCATAAAAAAATGTGGCTTCTTTTTTAGGGAAGTTGTTCCTACAAGAATCAACCAGATGCATTTCATTTAAATTCATCATTATCTGGAATTACAATAGCAGTTTATACTTAAGGGTAAGAAGGAGTTGACGTTCATAATGGAAAATGAGTGTGATTCCCTTCTCTTCAATTCAATTGAAATAGTCACAGTTTGCTCAAAATATAATCATATGGTCTTAATGAGGTGATGAAATGATGGTAGAGGTGCATCTATGCTACCACCCCTTTATTAGTTGAAATCACTTCTCTGATTAAAAATTGAAAGAGCCAATTGACAGAGCAAATAAATCAATCACAGTACTGCGGGCTTTTAATACTCAAGTCGTGAATGAGTTTCTGTTTTTCAAGTTTAAAAATATATGACAGAACAGAGGTTACAGGAGTAAATTTTCCTTTGACTTCCCATTCCCTCCACCCCTCTCAAACAGGGGTACTATTGGACAAGCTGAAAACACTGCATTGGGGAGGAGCCAAGATGGCAAAGAAAAGGCAGAGAATCACCTAAGCTTTCACCAAAACCCTTTTGAACACCTTTAAATAATGCCATAAAACAATTCCTGTGGTAGCAGAACCCACGAGAGGAAATTGTGGATTAATTTCCTAGCCAAAAAAAAATTGGAAGGTCAGCAGGAAAGTTCTGTCACACCTAGGTGAGAGTGAAGCACAGTCCATTATAGGACACACCGACATAGCCTGAGCCCCACTAAACCAGGATTAGCTGTTAAGAGCCACTAAATCAGCAGCAGCAGCTGCCGCTGGAGCTCAGCCTATAGATGTTAAGCGGGCCAAACAATTGGTCAGAAAAAAAGATTACAAGGGTCCCTTTGCTGAAGCAGGACTCTGTTGCTTTGCCCATACCTAGATCTAGGTGACAGCCCTGGGTGGCAGTACCAGAGTGAGGAGGAGCACTAGCACACCAGAACTTGTGGCCACAGTGGAGCAGGGACCCTCTTCCCAGTTCTAGGGCCAAAAAGAGGGATTGTGGTTTTTCACAGACCAGAGAACAGGCCTTAAATCATACCACCTTGGAAGAACTGAAAACTTACAGGTCCCTAGAACTATTTCTGAAAACAGCCACACCAAAGCCCTTAAGCTTTAGACAGTATGCTCTCCACCCTGGAAGCTGATGCCTACTTTAACAAAGAGTTAAAAAGTTAAAAGAGTTAAAAGGACTAGACTGGAAAATTAGAAATAAGAGAAAAAAATCTGACCGCACAAAGTTAGTATCATGACAAGGAAAATCAAAACACACACTCAGAAGAAGATAATGAAGTCAAAGTCCCTACATCCAAAGACTCAATGAAAAATATGAATTAGTCTCAGGCAATGGAAGAGCTCAAAAAGGATTCAGAAAATCAAGTAAGAGGGATAGAGGAAAAATGCGAAGAGAAATGAGATTGATAAAAGAAAATCCTGAGATAGTAGTCAACTTGGTAACAGCTTGGTGAAGGAGACACTTAAAAATACTGAAGAAAATAACATCTTAAAAAACAGACTAGGCCAAATGGTAAAAGAGGTCCATAAAGCCAGAGGAGATGAATGTCTTCAAAAGTAGAACTGGCCAAATGGAAAAGAAGGTTCAAAAGTTCACTGAAGAAAATAATTCCTGGGGGCTGAATCAAAATGGTGGAGTGAAAGCAGGGACATACGCAAGCACTCTCACAAATTCTTTTAGATACCTCTTAAAAAGTGAATCTTAACAAATTTCAGAGAGGTAGAACCCATGAAGAGACAGTGTGTAGCAGATTTCCAACCCAGCAGAGTCGAGAAAGTTTATGAGAGGGATCAGTTGTACTGGGCTGGGAGAGGGCTGAGCTTGAGGAACTACAAGTGACCATACCAGAACAGGAGCACTCAGGCCCAGCTTGCTGGCTGTGGTGGCAATCCCCAGGCCTCTCACCACAGGGCAGAAGTCTCTCCAAGCTAGGTGAGACAGAAGCACAGAGCCTGCAACAGCAGCAGGATCTAGTCCCAAGGCTATGAGTCCCCAGTATAAAGATTTGAAACTCACCTTCTTGAACTTCCTGGAGCCATGATGACTGTGTAAACTCTAAGAGCTCTCATCCCTCCTTTGCTAACCTTGAAAAACCCAGAAAATACTACCCCAGGAAAAAAAAACTCTGGAATACAGAATCCAGGAGTCTTTTACCTTGGGAAGCTGTCTAGGGAGACAGGCCCTTCCTGAGGTAATGGAAGGAGAGCAGTTCAGGAAAAGAGGTGTCCCAGTAGGCCACCCTCAACAGACCAGCAGAAGTTCCTGAGCTCCAGGGGGGTGGATCTAGCAAGCGCCAACACCAGGACCCTAGGCATACCTTTGCACAGCTAGGGGAATTGGCATACACCAGTGCAGACACATGGCTGAGGCCACCTGTGGCATATAGTGCATCCCTAGGGGAAGAGGAGACTTCCAACAGCCAGACCACCCCTCACCAACATCTCACACTGTTTGCTTCAGCGTAACCCTGGGGTAACTCAGAAAGACTTGAATGGGCTTCAGCCCTTAGTACCAACCAGCCATCTCCAGCTTAGCACCAGGTGAGCTGCAACAGTATATAGCTTCCAGCTGACAAAAGCAGAGGCCACGGAACACAAAGCTAATAACCAGGCCCCTAGCTCCCAAAATGAGAAGCTTGGGACAGAGAATCTGGGCCCCAGAAGCAGAGATCCACTTTAAAAGCCAGAATAAAAGACAACCACCATGATGAAGCAAACTAGAAAAGTAAAAAAAAAAAAAGACCATTCAATTGTATTATGTGGGTAGGGAAGATCAAAATATGAATTCAGAAAACGACAACATTGACATGATGCCCACATCTGAAACCTCAAAAAGGAATATGATATGGTCTCAAGCCCAAAAAGCTTTTCTGGAAGAACTCAAGGAAGATTTTACAAGCCAAATTAGAGAGGAAAAAGAAAAATTACAGAACCTTACAGGAGAAAATGACTCACTGAAAAGTAAAATTGGCCATATGGAAAGAGAGATTCAGTAGCTATCTAAAGAAAACAATTTGTTAAGAATTAGAATTGGGCAAGTAGAAGCTAATAACTCTGTGATACATCAAGAATCAGTCAAACAAATTCTAAAGAATTAAAAATTAGAAGAAAACATAAAATACCTCATTGGAAGAACAATTGACCTGGAAAATAGATCCCCAAGAGACATTCTAAGAATTATTGGTCTACCAGAAAGAATAATGAAAAAAAGATCCTGGACAGTATCTTCCAAGAAAGAATCAAGGAAAACTTCCCTGTGATCCTAGAACCAGAGGTTAAAAGTCATCAAAAGAATCCACTGATTACCCCCAGAAAGAGATCCCAAATTGAAAACTCCAAGGAATATTGTAGCCAAATTCTAGAATTCTCAAGTCAAGGAGAAAATACTGCAAGCAGTCAGAGAGAAACAATTCAAATATCACAGAACAACAGTCAAGATCACTTAGAACTTTGCAGCTTCTACATTAAAATACAGGATGAATTGGAACATGTTATTCTGAAAGGCAAGGGAACTTGTACTACAACCAAGGATCAAATATCCAGCAAAAGTGACCATAATCTTTCAGGCAAGGAGATAGACATTCAATGAAAAAAGGGAATTTCAGACTTTCCTGATGAAAAGGCCAGAGTTTTATGGAAAATTTGATCATCAAATACAAAACTCAAGAGAGGCATAAAGAGCTAAATAGGAGAAAAATTACAAAAAAAGGAGAAAAAATTGTTATCGAACAAGGGCAAACTGTTTATATCCCTAAATGGTAGGATGATATTTTTTAGCCTGGAGAATGGCATTGTTAGTACAACATCTAAAAGGGATATACATGGATAAAGAGTGTGGGTATGAATTAAGTGTTGTGATTATAAAAAAAATACTAATTAAAGATTGTAAAGGGATTGTAATGGGAAAAGAGGTAAGCAGGTTGCAGAAAAGGGTAAATTATATCCCATGAAGAGCCAAAACAGCATATCATAGTAGAGAGAAAGAAGGAAGGAAGAAGAACAGTGTTTGAGCTTTAATCTCACTGGATTTGGTTCAAGGAGGGAATAACATAATCAGTTAAGTATAGAAATCAAATTTGCCCTACAGTCAGTAGTAGGGGAAAGGTGGAAAAAAAGAGGGGGGTAATTAGAAGGAAAGGAAGAAGTAGTTAGAGAAAAAGGCAAGATAAGGAGGGAGGCCAACAGAGAATGAATATTGAGGGAGGCAGTTGTCAAAAGCAAAACTCTTCTGAGGAAGGGAAAAGAGAAGGGAGAAATAAAAGCATAAACAGCGTGGGGGGAATAGGATGGGAAAGAAAATATAGATAATAATCATAACTATGAAAGTGAATGGGATGAACTCCCCATAAAGCAGAGACAGATGGCAAAATGGATTTAAAACCATAATCCTACAATTTGTTGTTTACAAGAAACACATTTGAAAGATGGGGATACACACAGATTAAAGGTAAAAGGCTGGAGTAGAATATATTTTGCTTCAGGTGAAGTAAAAAAAAAAAAAAAAAGCTTGGGTAGCAATCCTAATCTCAGTCAAAGCAAAAGTAAAGATGAATCTAATTAAAAGACATAAGTAAGGAAACTATATACTGCTAAAAGCTACAATAGACAGTGAAGTAATATCATTACTTAACATGTATGCACCAAGTGGTATAGCATAAAAATTCTTAGAGTAGAAGTTAAGGGAGTTACAGGAAGAAATAGACAGCAAAACTATGCTAGTGGGGGACTTCAACCTCCCCCTCTCTGAACTTGAGAAATCTAACCTAAAAAAAGAAAGAAGTTAAAGAGGTGAATCAAATTTTAGAAAAGGTAGATGTGATAGACCTCTGGAGGAAACTGAATGGGCATAGAAAGGAATATACCTTTTTCTCAGCAGTACATAGCACATACAGAACAACCAACTATGTACTAGGGCAGAAAAACCTCAAAGTCCAGTGCAGAAAGGCAGAAATACTTTATGCATCCTTTTCAGATCATTATGCAACAAAAATTATTTGTAATATAGGGCCATGGAAAAATAGACCAGAAATTAATTGGAAGATAAATAATCTAATACTAAAGAATGAGTGAGTCAAAGAACAAATCATAGAAAAAAAAAATCAATAAGTTGATTCAAGAGAATGACAATAATGAGACAACATACTAAAACTTATGGAGCACAGCAAAAGCAGTACTTAGGGGAAATTTTATATCTCTGAAGGCTTACATGAACAAAATAGAGAAAAAGGAGATCATTGAATTGGGCATGCAACTGAAAAAGCAAGAAAAAGTACAAATTCAAAATCCCCAATTAAATACCAAATTAGAAATACTAAAAATCAAAGGATAGATTAATAAAACTGAAATCAAGAAAATTATTAAACTAATAAATAAAAGTAAGAAGTGGTTTTATGAAAAAAACAATAAACTGATAAACTTTTGGTCAATTTGATTAAAAAATTAGAGAAGAAAACCAAATTACTAGTATCAAAAATGAAAGGGATGAATTCACCTCCAATGAGGAGGAAGTTAAAACTACAATTCGGAATTATTTTACCCAATTGTATGCCTATTAATTTGATAATCTTAGGGAAATGAATGAATATTTACAAAAACATAAATCACCCAGATTAACAGAGGAGGAAGTAAAATGCTTAAATAACCCCATCTCAGAAAAAGAAATTGAACAGGTCATCAATGAACTCCATAGGAAAAAATCTCCATGGCCAGATGGATTTTTAAGCAAATTCTATCAAACATTTAGAGAACAATTAATTCCCATACTTTATAGATTATTTGGGAAGATAGGTGAAGAAGGAATACTACTAAATTCTTTTTATGATATAAATATGGTATTAATACCTAAAACATGAAGAGTCAAACAGAGAATGAAATTTATAATGAATCCCTAATGAATATAGATGCAGAAATTTAAAATAAAATATTAGCAAAAAGATTACAGCAAATAATCTTTAGGATAATACACTATTACCAGTTAGGATTTATTCCAGGAATGCAATGCTGGTTTGATATTAAGAAAACTATCAGTGTAATTGATCACATCAACAACAAAACTAGCAGAAACCATATGATTATTTCTATAGATGCACTAAAAACTCTGACAAAATACAACACCCATTGATATTAAAAACACTAGAAAGCATAGGAATAGAGTCTTCATTAAAATCATAAGTAGTATCTACCCAAAAACCATCAGCAAGAATTGTATGTATTCGGCATAAGCTAGTTGCATTCTCAATAAGATCTGGAGTGAAACAAGGATGTCCATTATCACCGCTATTATTCAAGTTGGTACTAGAAATATTACAATTAGTGATAGGAGTAGAAAAAGAAATTGAAGCAATTAGAATAGGCAAAGAAAAAGCTAAGCTATCACTCTTTGCAGATGATATGATTTGCTTAGAGAATCCTACAGAATCAAGTATAAAACTACCTGAAATAATAAATGACTTTAGCAAAGTTGCAGGATATAAAATAAATGCACATAACTCCTCAGCATTTCTATATATTACCAACAAAGCCCAACAGCAACAGATAGAAAAAAAGAATTTCCATTTAAAGTTATTGTAGACACCATAAAATATTTGGGAGTCTACCTGCGAAGAGAAACTAAAGAACTATATGAACACAATTAGAAAACACTTTTACACAAATAAATTCAGATCTAAATCAATGGAAAAATTCAGTTGCTCATGGTTAGGCAGAGATAATACAATAAAAATGACAATTTTACCTAAACTGTACTTATTTAGTGAAATACCAATAAAACCATCAAAAATTATTTTATATAACTAAATAAAATAATAACAAAATTCATCTTGAATGACATAAGTTCCAGAATATCAAGGGAATTAATGAAAAGAAATGTTAGAGAAGATGGCCTAGCCATACCAGATATTAAACTGTATTATAAAATGGCAGTCACCAAAACTACTTGGTACTGGAAAAGAAATAGAGTGGCGGATCAGTGGAATAAGTTAGGTACACGAGATATAATAATCAATGACTACAGCAATATACTCTTTTATAAATCCAAAGAGCCTAGCTTTTGGGATAATAACTCACTATTGGCAAAAACTGCTGGGAAAACTGGAAAATAGTATGGCAGAAACTATGCATAGTCCAATATCTTACAATGTATACCAAAATAAAGTCAAAATGGGTTCATGATTTAGATATAAAGGCTGATATTATATGCAATTTGGGAGAGCAAGGAATAGTTTACCTGTCAGATTTATGGAGCAGGGAAGAATTTGCAACCAAAGAAGAGATAGAGAGCATTATGAAATGCAAAATTATTATTTTTATTACATTAACTCAAAAAGTTTTTATACAAAAAATTCTAAAACAACTAAGATTAGGACAGAAGCAGAAAACTGGGAAACAATTTTTACAAGCAGTGTCCGATAAAGGCTTCACCTCTGAAATATACAGGGAGCTGAGTCAATTTAATTGAATATAAGTCATCCCCCAATTGATAAATGGTCAAATGTTATGAACGAGTAGTTTTCAGAGGAAGAAAATAAAGATATCTATAGTCATATGCAAAAAAATGCTCTAAATCATTATTGATTGGAAAAACGCAAATCAAAATAACTCTTAGGTCCCACATCTCTCCTGTCAAATTGGCTGGCATGGCAAAAAAGGAAAATGATAAATGCTGGAAAAGATGTGGGAAAATAAGGACATTGTTACATTGTTGGTGGAGCTGTGAACTGATCCAGCCATTATGGAGAGCAATTTGCAACTATGTCCAAAGGGCTATACAAATATGCAAACCCTTTGACCCAACAATACCGTTTCTAGGGCTCCCAAAGAGATCACAGAAGTGGAAAAAGGATCTGTATGTACAAAAATATTTATAGCAACTCTTTTCTTTTTGGTGGCAGAGAATTGGAAATCAAAGGGATGCCCATCAATTGGGGAATGGCTAAACAATTTGTGGTATATGAATGTAATGGAATGCTATTGTGCTATAAGAAAAGAGAGCAAAAATACTTCATAATAACCTTGAAAGACTTACTTGATCTGATGCTGAGTGAGGGGAGCAGAACCAGGAGATCATCATACATGATTCTAAACACATGGTATCTGCAATGACTTACTTTTATACACTTGACTCCTCTCATCAATGAAAGGATTAAAGACAGCTCTAAAAGACTCATGATGGAAAAAGCCATCCACATCCAGAAAAAGAAATATGCAGTCTGAATGCAGATTAAGGCAAACTATTTGCTCTCTTTTTTTCTTCTTTGTTGGTTTTGTTTCTTCTTTCTCATGATTCATTCCATTGGTTATAATTCTTTACAACTTGACTATTGCATAAATAAGTTTAATGTGAATGTATATGTAGAACCTATTTTGGATTACAGGCTTTTCTTTGGGGAGAGGAAGGAGAAATGGGCAGTGGAGAACATTTGGAACTCAAAAACTTGAAGAAATGAGTGTTGTGAACTAAAAATAAAAAAAATTAATTTAAAAAACAAAAAAAGAAAATAATTCTTTAAAAATTAGAATGGAGCAATTGAAATCTAATAACTTTGTGAAAAATCAAGAAACAAATAACATCAAAAAACAACAAAACAAAACAAAAAAAAATAGAAGACTATGTGAAATATCTCAATGCAAAAGCAACTGACCTATGAAATAGAACCAGAAGAGGGAATTTAAAATGACTGTATTACCTGAAAGCCATGAACAAAAAAAGAGGGTAGATATCATCTGTCAAGAGATTATCAAGGAAAACTGATCTAATACTCTAGAATACAAGTGTAAAACAGACATCAAAAGAATATGCCTATCAACCCCAGAAAGAGATCTCAAAATGAATAGTCTTAGCAATACTATAACCAAACACCATAGCTATCAGGTCAAGGAGAAAATATTGGAAGCTTTCCGAAGAAACAATTTAAGTAGGGGGTGGGTGCGGGGTGGCAAGATGGTGGAGTGAAAGTCGGGACTCACCTGAGCTCTCCCCTACACCCCTTCAAATACTTTTAAAAATTGATTCTGAACAAATTCTAGAGTGGCAGAACCAACAAAGTGAAAGAATGAGGCAAAGTCCCATCCCAAGAGAAGCTGGAAGGTCAACAGGAAGAGTCTGTTCCAATGAGATGAGAGAGGATGGTAGTCTAGCATAGGCTGCACCAGCACAGGCTTGGCCACAGCAAAGCCAGACCACATCTCAGGAGAGCAAATTACTGGCAGCAGTGGTTTTGTGTGGTGCATAAATAGAAGGGAGGTCAAATTGAGGCAGACAGTGGTCAAAAGCAAAACTGTAGTGAGGAATCAAAGAGATAAGGGAGAAAGAAAAGCCTACATGTGTGTAGGGGGATAGGATGGAGAGAAAGACATTGGTAGTAATAATATATGTGAAGATAAATGGAATGAACTCTCTGATAAAACTGAAGTGGCTAGTAGAATAGATTAAAAACAACAATCCTACAATATGTTGTTACAAGAAGTACATTTGAAACAGAGGGATACACATGGGGTAAAGGCCAGAGTAAAATATATTATGGTTCAGTTGAATTAAACAAACAAAAAAAAAGCAGGTGTAGCAATCATGACTTCAGACAAAGCAAAACATAATAGATCTAAGTAAAAGAGATAAGGTAGGAAACTACATCCTGCTAAAAGGCACCATACACAATGAAGTAATATCATTATTAAACACATATAAACCAAGTGGTGTAGCATTGAGATTCTTAGATGAGAAGTTAAGGGAGTTACTAAAAGACATGGATAGCCAAAGTATAGTAGGGGGGACCTCTACCTCCCCCTCTCTGAACAAAATAAAACTAACCACAAAATAAATAATAAAGAGGTTAAGGAGGTGATTTGAATTTTAGAAAAGTTGATTGCTCTCTGGAGAAAACTGGATGGGGGGGGCAGAGCCAAGATGGCAGCTGGAAAGCAGGGATTGACCTAAAGCTCTCCCCCAGGACCCTCCAAACACCTACAAAAATGGCTCTGAACATATTCTAGAACTGCAGAACCCACAAAATAGCAGAGGGAAGCAGGGCTCCAGCCCAGGACAGCCTGGATGGTCGCTGGGAGGGTCTGTCACATGGACCTGGGAGTAGAGAGGAAAAGAGCCCAGCTCAGGCTGTACACAAATCAACCAGACTGGGAGCTGGGTGGAACTGGCCCTAGCACCCTGAATCAGTGAGCTATGGGACTTACTAGACTTCTCAACCCACAAACACCAAAGACAATAGAGAAAATTAGTGGGAAAAATACTGTGGGGACAGAGTGAAAAGAATTCCCAGTTGGGCCACTGCCCCAGAGGCAACAGAGGTGGTGCAGCTACATGACTATAGTTGCAGTTGATTCTGGCTGCAGGCCCACCTAGTCGGAGGAATTAAGTGGCAGATATGAGAGGGAGTGCAGAGCCTGCTCAGGTCTGAGTAGCAGTCGCAGTTGGTAGTTCTTGGGGGAGAAGGAGTGCTGGTGTGGCAGAGCTTGCTTTGTAGAAATAGCTCTGAAGGGGGTGGAGCCAAGACGGTGGCTGGAAAGCAGGGACTTGAGTGAGCTCCCCACCAGGTCCCTCCAAAAACCTATAAAAATGGCTCTGAAGAAATTCTAGAACTACAGAACCCACAAAATAGCAGAGGGAAGCAGAGATCCAGCCCGGGACAGTCCAGATGGTCAATGGATGAGGTCTATTGCGCACAGAGCAGAGGGGAGCAGAGCCCGGAGGGGAGCGGA
>JAQQSZ010012985.1:0-11873 GCA_028646595.1 Phalanger gymnotis | reverse complement strand
CCAAACTCTTCCCAATAACTTCCTTCATAGAGAACAGAAACTGGCTCTTAGATTACTCCACTTTTCTTCTGCTGCCCTTCTTGCCTTCAGTTGAATGGATGGGGGTATCCTGTCTTCCTTCTTTTTCTTACTCACCTTTCCTGCTTCTTTTTGTGTGTTGTCTCCCCTTTTAGATTTGTAAGTTCACTGAAGGCAGGCACTGTCTCTATCCCCAGCTCTTTGCACAGTTCCTGACATATCAAAGCTGCATAGTAAATACGTATTCAATATTTGGAACCACAAAGTACTGTTTAAAATTGAGTTACTACAGCTACCACCACCACCATCACCACTGCCACCACCACCACAACCACTACTCCACCTACTCCTATTCCTAATCCAACTCCTTCTCCTACTACTACTACTATGACTATGATGATGAAAACAACTGCTTTTGATGATTCTGTTGTTGCTGTTGCTTCCTGCCCAGAGTTGCCAGTGACTATGGGATCTTTATTGCTGATGAAGGTTACAAAAAATAGATTTACTATAAATATTTATCAAACTTCATTTATATAACTGTAAAATGCATGAATATTTAATATCATCAGATCAGAATTGTAATGAGAAAATACTTTCACTTTAGCAAAGTAGGGACAAAGGAATAAATTAGAGGGAAATAAGAGGAGGGAAGTAGATCTCACCTAGCATGTGAATTCTGAGGCAAATAAAGGATGTCCTTGTTAACATTAGGTTGTTATGATGCTATAAGACTGACTTCTGTTGGTGAGAAGGGATATAAAGATTCTCAGAGGCCAAGGATGTGGCCAATGAAGGTAGACCATAGTCCTACAGATAATATTGTAGTTTTTGAGTGTGGGGACATGTAAGAGGAACTCACACATGGGATAAGGTTTTGAGATGGCATGCTAGCATCATGATAAAAATAGCTTCTAAATTTGCACATCTCATGGCGAAACCCAGATTTTCTAACTTTACTTACAGCTCTACAAAACAATAAGAGAGTATGTGAACTAACTGGTTAATTAAAACCCAATACAAATTTTTAAGTCCATATCAGATACCAATAATTAATCATGAAATTTCTTCTTAATTTACCCATATTATAATCTTTTAGAATAATATACTTTAAAATTCGAGTAAAGCAATGCCTCCTACATGAGGACTTTCTTTTTTCCTCCACCAAGTTCTTGTTCTCTCACCCCAAAATTGCCTTCATGTATATTTTATTCTTATTTAAATATGTTTATGTTGTCTACTGATAGATTGTAAGGTGTATGTAGGTTAATTTCTTTCTTTTAATTTGTTTCTTTGTATCACGTATTCCTAGCACAATACTCGTTTAAAAATTAGTAAAACAATTCAATGTTTGTTGATATATTGATTGAACTCTAATCATGCAGATGCATACGCTCATATGAAGATAATTGATTTATATGGCCTTACTAGGATTCCACGTTCCCCCTTGAGAGGTTAATGTCATGTCATGTAGAGGTTAAGAAAAGAGACAAAACACGATGGAAAGGAAAGAGGAAGTGAGGGGGAGAGAGAGAGAGAGAGAGAGAGAGAGAGAGAGAGAGAGAGAGAGAGAGAAAGAGAGAGAGTTTAGGTAGGAGAGAGAAGTGAGGGAAGCTCAACCAGCAGAAGGGGCTGTGATATGGCACTTAAGAAAGTGTCCGACAACTTCAACATGAGAGAAGGAATAGAGAAACCAAGATGTGCCTTGTTCCCCATTTAGAGTAGTAAAAAGTGAGAGGAAAACAGAATTAGTCCCTCCAGATGAACTCCAGTTTCCTTATTCATTAAATGAAAGTTGTTCAAGTTGATGACCTCTCAGTTTCCTTTCATTTCTAAGTCTACAAACTTTTGATGATGATGATAAAGTTCATATTTCCTATTTATCATGTGAAAACTGACCATGCCATTTCTATTTATCATGTATTAAATAGGCCACCAATAAAGAAATCTGATGAAAAATATTCTTTTCCTTTTGCTTTCTTCCAAAAATCTCATTATATGTATATATATATACACATATATATGCATATATACATATATACACATATATATGCATAATGCAATATAGTAATGCCTCCTACATAAGGGCCTTCTTTGTTCTCCACCATGTTATTGTTCTTTCACCCCAAAATTACCTTCATTTTTATTTTGTTCCTATTTAAATATATTTATGTTGTCAACTTATAGACAGAATACGTATGTATGTATATACACATACATGCTACAAACAAATACGTGTATATTATATGAATGTGTGCACATATTTATGTATGTTTGTATGTGTTCTGTGTCTGGCTCTTGAGCTCTCCCTGCAGCCTTTGGAATAGAAAATAGTTCTTGCCAACACTTCAAAATTCATCTAATTTGGGGAATCCTTACTGAAATCCAAGCACAATACAAAAAGAATGTGCTCTATAAACTTCAGAATGATGTCTTTGCAATCTGATGAAAGATGCAGAGTCTGACTAATAATAGATCTTAGAAACCATCTACTAGAGTCAAAATTTGAAAAACAAAACAAAACAACTCTTTGATATACTATCAGTGAACCCATAGCCCTGGATTATAATAGAAGAGACAATGACATATAGAGCTGTCCATTTTCCTTTTGTGTAACTCCAATGTTAAAAATACATTCTTTTCTGACATTGAGCCTGTGTTTTTGTATGTGTATGTGTGTATGCATGTGTGCATATGTGTGTTAATGGCATCCAACCATTCATCTTCAATCTTCCCTTTCAGCCTAAGCAGAAATGTAGTTACTTTTCCAAGTGATAATTCTTCACACATATGAAAAGAGATGTCATGCTGGCTCTATGTGTTCTCTTCTCTGACACAAAGATACAAAGATCTTTTGACTGATTCTCAAATGATGTTATTGTGTAGCCCTTTGTCATCCTAATTCCTTTCTTCCGAATGTCCTCCAACAAATCACTCTACTTTATCCAAACATGACATCAAACTCTGAATACCAAGATTCAGATATGGCCTAAGCAGGGAAGAGTTCCCCAGATTACTCCCTTGGCCTGGAAAATGAGTCTTAACGTAAGCTGAATTGTATTGAGAATGTTCTCTCTTAGAGTGGTCATTATGGAAGAGGCCTAGACTGTGAAAACCTCAGTAATTTGTAGACTTCCAAACAAGGAGGTGTGGCAGGTTAAAATAGTGCCAGGATTTAAGCAAAAAAAAAAAAAAAAAGATACAGGCTTCTAATAATGCACTGCAAATGTCTAAAATTGTTGTTTTCTAGATGTCTCCTTTCCTAAATAAACTCTTTGTTTTTCTTAGAGTGAAAACATATGTCATTATTTTTGTACCTGTTAATTATTTTGATTTATCATCAGTTGTCCAGATGTGCCTACCAATTATAAGACAACATCGTTTACTCAGATATCAGTTTATAAAGCAGTATCAAACTTCTAAAAACCTTACAAAATTTTAAACATTAAAAAAATGACTCCATCCAGGCTTGACAGATGATTTGTAAGCCTTTGTCTATTTAAAAGTACCTGATATAAAGCAAAGGTAAGCCATGCCGTGTCCATAGCTTCTGTGGTCATTACTATGTGACAAAAACTGTTGAATAAGAACTGACTGAAGCAACCAGGTCTCCGTTTCTAGGCCAATGAATTGGTAAAGGTAACCATAAGTTATCACTTCCAGCCTCAGATTATTTTCTAAATCTCCCAAATTCTCCCCTCCAGAGATTCCCAAGTTTTCTTTATGGACCTCTGCTTGTTACGCAAAACAACTTACCTTGTGAAACTAGGAGATTCATAATCCCTCCTACCTGCAGCTTAGTCATTGTCTTTGCCTTAGTACCCTATATAAGCCCTATTCCCAGCTCCCTCCTGGGTATCCTAATATTTGCTGCAACTCACTTGCCACATTAAAGACCTCAATTTTGTTCTATTGACTGTTTTCAGGTTTACATGAGCAATAAATAAGATGATGGCAATGGTGTCTGGATAGAGATAATTTCTGACATAGACATAAAGACTCAATATCAACATCTAATGAGATTTGATATTGGGAGATAATGTGAGATAGAGGAAGAATTCCTGGGATGATTTGGGAGATTTGCAACTGACAGCATGTGACTGAAGGAAAACCAGTTCATTTCTCCATTACTTCGCTTCCTCCTCTCTCACAGGACAGTTAGACTAGATGAGGTCTACATCTACAAATTCACAAATTCGAGGAAATAGACTCTCTTGGGTTATGAATATTTCCTCTACTTTTGTGGTAGAATAACAGAATCGGGGATTTGTAAAATATAACATATTGTTGAATGTGTATTTCCCATCCTAAAATATGATATACACACTCATTTTCTATGGCCATTTCTTTTGTTTAATTGTCTTCAGTTTCTCTACCACTGAAAGATAAGATGTACATGCCAGACAAGCTCATTCTCATGACAGACATTGTAGCTATAACTAGTAGTGTTTAGTGTGAGCCATATGAAATTTTCCCTCAGATCAACCATGGAAAAGACAATGTGGGTATAGGTTTCCAGCAAACCAGTGTGTTTGGGTAGAGATCCAGATACCACATCTTTATAGGCAGTGTCTTTGCAGGGTTCATTCTTTAATGATCCTTGCTAATTTTTCACTATTGATTTCATTTATGATTTTTTGAAATATAGCTCAGAAAAAATGTTAAAAATAATGGTTTTAAAGGACTGAGATGATTCTGGAGGGGCAGATACGTGATACAATGGATAGAGTACCAAGCTTGAAATTAAGTAGACTCATCTTCCTGAATTTAAATTTGACCCCAGACACTTAACTAGCTGTATAACCCTATTCAAGTCACTTAACCCATTTTGCTGCAGATTTCTCATTGGTAAAAAGAGCTGCAACAGGAAATGGAAAACCAATCCAGTATTTTAGCCAAGAAAACCTAAAATGAGGTCTTGAAGGATCAGAATAGACTGAAAAATAATTGAACCACAATGAATTCTGTGGGCAAGAACATTGTGTTTAAAATGGATCCATTTGGCTCTACTGCCTCCAAATTACTCTGGTTTTTAAAGAATGGCTAACGATTGCCCCAAGCCCAAGCCTCTATGGCTCATTGTGAAATGTTTGATGCCATAGAATGAGCAGAAATAGGAATTATTTTCTGTTCAAGCTCCAAACTTGAGGGTCTTCCCTTACCACATTGATATTTTTGTGATGGCAAATTAGTCCATCTTTTGTTTCATTTCTTCCCTAAGTCATTGAATGTGAGCTACTTAAGACAAACTGAGGCCTTAGGAATACCTTGATTTTTTTTTAGAAAGGCCGACAGATTCCACACTGGTGCTTCTATTTTTCCCTTTTACAATGTGGGCTTAAAGAGTAACAAAACAAACAAAACTATTGATGATGTTAAATAAAATAAGACTAATTAAAAAAATACTACATTGCCTAGAATATCTTCCTTTACCTATTTAACCTACATATGTATGTGTATACATATATGTGTGTGTGTGTGTGTGTGTGTGTGTGTGTGTATACATATATATATATACATACATATCAACGAGAGGGAAACCGCTTTCATTTGGATTCCACAAATGCCTCGTTTTCCCCTCCTATTTCACCCCCATTGATGACAAGATGCAAAATAAGTTTTAGTGTCTTTAGCCTGAGGAGAGCTGTTGAATTTGAAGAAGGTCAGGCGTGCCACAACCAGGGACAAATTAAGAAATTTGATAGCTTGATTGGTGTAAATTGCCCAGTCCAAAGGATTAAAGCCATGGGGATTAAGGTTGATTTATAAAAGCTACCATTTCCCTAGAAATTTCTGTTCCTTTGCTTCCTACTCTGACATGCTCTTCACGTTTTTAAATCCATGAAATGACATTTAATTTCTCACTTGTTGTTCCCTGAAACTTTAAAAAAAAACCCTTCTAATGGCTCAGTATTAATCCAGTCCTTTTCTTTCTTTCCTTCCTTTCTTTCTTTCTTTCCTTCCTTCCTTTCTTTCTATCTTTCTTCCTTCCTTCCTTCCTTCCTTCCTTCCTTCCTTCCTTCCTTCCTTCCTTCCTTCCTTCCTTCCTTCCTTCCTTCTTTCCTTCCTTCCTTCCTTCCTTCCTTCCTTCCTTCCTTCCTTCCTTCCTTCCTTCCTTCCTTCCTTCTTTCTTTCTTTCCTTCCTTTCTTTCTTTCCTTCCTTTCTTCCTTTCTTTCTTTCTTCCTCTCTTTCTTCTTTCCTTCCTTTCTTGCTTTCTTTCCATGACATGGGTCTCATAAGGGATTGACCCTTCAGGAGATATCAATAACAATAAAGATCAAACAATCATCAATAATTTTATTATTAAGTACTTATGTATCATTTTCAACCCATCACTAAATAAGCATTTATTAAGCATCTATTCTATGCTAAACACTGAGGATAAAAGTTGAGTGTGAAATGATCTCTGTTGACAAGAAGACTACATCATAAAGGTGGAGATAACAAAGACACATATAAATGTATAAAACACAAATGAAAATAAATAGAAATACATTCAAATTAATTGAATTCAAGTTATTTGGGCAAGAAAGGCAATAACAGTTCAGGATATCATGAAAGCCTTAATTCAGAAAGTGGTGCATGAGCTATATCTTAAAAGAAGAGAATGACTCTGAGGCACAAGGAGGGAGTGCAATTCAGGGCATGGGGATGCCTAATTGAAAGGCAGAAATGAGATGGATTATCCTGTGTGAACAAGAGGGAGGTCAGGTAGATAGATCATAGGTTGGGAGGGGAAATGAAAATCAATGAGAAGGGAAAAGTGGATTGGAATTAAAAACAAAAAGTTGATATTTTATTCTATAGGCAATAGGAACTCATTGGAGTGTTATTTTGCTGAGAAGTCACATGGTTAAATGTGCTTTTAAGGAAAATTACTTTGGCAGCAGTCTGTAGAATGGGCACTTCGGTGGTGAAATAATTGAAACAAGTAGTCTAAAGTTTTTTTTTGTAATTATTTAGGACAGAGTAGATAAGGGGGGTATTACTGCGTGAGTTTAGAAAATGTTTGGATGCATAAGATGTTGTGAGGTTAAAAGTGGCATGATTTATCAACTCAAGTGGACATATGGAGTCACGAAGTATAATGGATCAAATATAATGTTTGAGTTTCCAAGCAAGAAAACCAGAAGGATGGCAGTGCTTTCTATTGAAGGAGGAAAATATGTGGAGAAAGGGGAAGATTTAAGTGCAAGATAATGTGCTGAAAAGCAAATTAATGTAATAAAGGGAAAGATAAAGATAATCAGACCAAATTCTCCCTGTGCATACAGGGCCATCTCCAGTTATCGTTATCTGTACCTTGCCACTGAACCCAGATGACTCCAGAGGCGAGAATGAGGCTGGTGACTTTGCACAGCTTTGCCCCATTTAAATCCAATTCGCTTACAAGTCATGACAGCACCTTCCTGTTGTTATTGGTGCTCTTCAAGAACAAAGGACAAACAGCAACAACAAATATAATCAGGGTATGTTGAGTTTAACATGTCTCTTGGACATTCAGCTTGAAATGTACAATCAACAATTTTTGAGTTTGGATTAATTGATTTCTGTAATATGGATAGGATATTGCCATTGGAGTCAGGAAGGCTGTGGTTGAATTCATACCTCTGACACTGGCTGTATGAGATATATCAAATAGACTGCTTGAATGATAATAATTAATATGAGGTCAGTTTTATATTGCACTCAGTGGTCTACAAAGTGTTTCATATATTATGTCATTTAATCCCACAATTCTATAGGTAGATGTGATAGGGTATTACTATTGCCATTGTGCATATGAAAAACCAGAGCCTGAGTGAGCTTAAATGATTTTTCAAGGGTGACATAGATAAAAAGCAACTGAAGTAGAATTTTAAATCCAGTCTTCTTGACTCAAAATTCAGTACGTAATTATGATTGACTAATGCCTTAAAATTTGAAACCCCAGTGCCCAGGCACTGGGTACCACTGTAGAAATGGCTCCAGATATGGCTACGTTCAAAACAACTCTCAATAGTTGAAGTGTATGCCAATCACCATGATTGCCACCATCATCACAATCACTATCACCACCACCTTCATCATCATCATGGTCATTACTGCTATAATCAGTACTATCATTATAACTCATATTTTAATACACATTAATAATTAAAGATACTTTTTACACAACCATTTTGGATAAATATTAAAAGTATTATTAATAATCTCCATTTTACAAATGAGGAAATTGCTACGTAGAAAAGTGGAGGAATTGCCTATAAACACACACTAGCATTAACAATCTGGATTCCAGTTGAACAAGCTGTTGTATAAAATCGTGGTGGAATACTATGGTGGCATAAGGAGAGACAAGCATACTGCTCTCAAAAAAAAAAAAAACCAGGAAAGCCTTACATGAAGTGATACAAATTGAAATGAGCAGAAGCAGGAGAACATTGTACATAGTAACAGCAATATCGTATGATGATCTGCTCTAAATTATTTAGCTATTGTCAGCAATACAATGATCCAAGACAATTCTGAAGGACTTACGATGAAAGGTATTGTCCATCTCCAGAGAAAGAACTTTTAGAGATTAAATGCAGATTGGAGATACTTTTTCTTAATTTTTTTCCTTGCCTGTATTTTCTTTCACAACATGGCTTACACAGAAATGTGTTTTGCATGACTACAATCTAGGTCAAATTGCTTGCCTTCTCAATGAGAGAAGAAGGGAGGAAGGGAAAGAAAAATTTTGGAAGTCGAAATTTGAAAAAAAAAGTTTAAATTCTTTTTATATTTAATTGGGGGGGGGAATAAAATATTTTTTTTAAAACACAGAGAAAAAAAAACCTGGATTTCACCACTGATGTTTGTTGAGTTGAAGTCTAATATACATTGTATGATTCCACAGTATGAACTATCCACCTTATTGTGTTTGCTCTTTTTGTCCTATGGCATAAGGAAATTAGTACTCTAATTTCAAACTAAAGTCTATGATTCAAACTCTGAAAAACTATCATGAGTGAAACCTGAGACTCCATTTCCTTAATTAAAGTAGGGTAACAAAACATATTCCATGTCATACAGGATAGCTATGAAGACATCATTTAAGAAAATCACAAAGTTCCATCAAAATGTGAGTTATTTTCATTTTATTTCCCATTATTTTCAGGAAATTGTACCAATGGTTCTAGACTATTTGTTTTTCTCCACAGTGAATCACCCTCTTTTTTATACTAAAGAGTTCATTAATCCCTGAAGCAATCTTCACTGACTGCCACTTACAACAAAATATTGGACTAGATTTTCCTTAACATCTTTTCCAACTTTATGACAATACTGAAAATATGAGCCATTCAGGGACAATGAAGTCACATGTCAGACTTACATAAGAACAACGTATAGCATAGTTTTGAAAGGAGAAGAAGCATCATTAAAAAGATGTTATGGTAAAGCACAGGTGGATGGCACAGTGGATGGAACACTGGACCTGGAGTCAGAAGGACCTGAGTTCAAATATAGCCCCAGACATTTAACTATCTGTGTTACCCTGGGAAATTCACTTAATCTTGATAGTCTCCAAGAAGAGGAGCATGGTAGGGTACAATGACCATGGATGTTAAGGGTATGAGTTGCAATCACAGCTCCTCCACTTAAAAACCACACACTTTGAGTGAGACATTATTCTTGATCTACAGTTTCCTCATGGGTGAAATGAGAGGTTTGGACCTAGTGTCCTCTAAGTCACTTCTAACTCTAAATTCATGAACCTTTCAACCTAGGAAGAAGAGAGTGACAGAGAAAATGAAAGACTAAGAGAACTGTAGTATGAGATCATTTTGTAAATAGGGATTAATATATCACGTTAGACTTGGAATGGGACCACATAATTTCTCTAATCCAAATCATACCTGAACAATAATACAACATACTTAAGAAATAGTCATCCAGCCTTAGTTTGGAGCACTTTAGTCAGGGAGTATAGATCAGATCTTCAACTTTTGGAAAAAATTATCTATTAGGAAATTTCTTCTAACATCAAAAATAAATTTGATTCTTCAAAGTAGGCACATATTTCTCTTACGTTTTTCCCTCTTGTTGTTCAGTCACTTAGTCATGTCTGACTTCATGGCCTCATGGACCAAAACCTGAGATGCTCATCTTCTGATGTATCTTTTAGCATTTTAATACGGCCCATGGGGCTTTCTTGGCAAAGACACTGGAGCGATTTGTCATTTTCTTCTCTAAGAAAGGGATCACCTTTTGTCGGAGCTCTCCACTATGACTTGTCTGTCTTGGTAACCCATGCATTTCATAGCTCAAAGTTTCATTCAGCTACACAAGCCATTATTCCATGACAAGGCAGTGATACAAGAGGCATTTCTACTCTTAGGGTAACTCTACTCTCCCCTCTAATTTGATGCTTCTTCAGATATTTGAAAATGACAGCTTTCCTCTTCAATTGGGTGCGCATTCCCTTCTCACCGAGTCCCATATGGCATGGTCATCACGATTATCATATTCTGAATAACTTAAGGCACAATATTTTCCTTCTTAAGCTATCAAGAACTGATGACAGTGCTCTAGATGTAATGATGAGTAGAATGGGGACTGTCACCTTCTAGGTCTTAGAAACTAAGCCTCTGATTATGCACCTACCTAAGAATCTACCTATCTATATTTTTGCTTATGCCAAATCTCGCCATCTTTCCTCCAAGATTAAAATTAAAAGCCTTTATCAAATGCTTTACGAAAATGTTGGGAAATTTTATTTATCAACTTTTCATGTTCGTCTCCAATTAATAAGCCAAGAAAGAGAGAGGGAAGAAAGAGGGGAAGGAGAGAAAGAGAGAGAGAGAGAGAGAGAGAGAGAGAGAGAGAGAGAGATGAGGTTTGTAATCACCACTGCCTTTTCTCAATGTTCCCGGTCTAATTTGTAGTATTTTCTAGGATTTTGATAGGAACCAAAGGCAAATATACTGATATATAGTGTGCATTAACGATTCTCATGTTTTTTTTCTTCTCCTTTTTTCCCCCATATTATAACATTTGCCATACTCAATATCTTTGTAAGCTCTCTCATTCTCCATGATCCTCCAAAGGTCGTTGACAATAGCTCAGAGATCATATTGGCCTTGCCTTTCTCTACTTGAAATATAATTCATCTATGTCTTTCTTGAGCTTAGGAAGAACAAACAGAAGTGCTCTTACTATCTCTCTGACTTTCCTACTCCCTGTTATGCATTTTACTGTTATTTTTTTCTGTACAAATATCATTTTCTTTGGAAGATGACCTAAAAGTAACTTAAGTGCTGGCTACATCTGTCTTGTCCTTATAACTTGTCTTACTGTACTATATGGAATGGCAGCACACTGGAACAGAGCAGAGCTTCCCATAGGACATAGGAAACAAAAATTAACTCAGAAAAGCTATGGTATGATCAGCAAAGGCCCTGAAAACTCTGGCATCTAAGCTAAAGGTACATAAAAATCATATTATTTTGATGACTGATTGTAGTTATTTGTTGCATAAGGAAATGTATGAAATAATAAGAAGATGGGTATGATTGGATGAAAATCCATTTAAATGTGTCAGTTGCCATATTACTGTAGGCAGAAATAGTCCCTACCCTCAAGAAACTAATATACTAATGGAAGAAAGAAAATATAAATATATTGGTTCGTAGAAGACATACATATTTTAAAGATGGTGGACTAATTCAGAAAATTCCAAGCTCTCAAGATTTCCCTTCAAAAAAGTTAAAATAGCACTGCAGGACAAACAAAGTGCAGGTTAAAAAAACTAATGAAAAAGAAAGAAAGAAAGAAAGAAAGAAAGAAAGAAAGAAAGAAAGAAAGAAAGAAAGAAAGAAAGAAAGAAAGA
>JAQQSZ010012984.1:0-11873 GCA_028646595.1 Phalanger gymnotis | reverse complement strand
TGAAATGGGCTTTCTGGGCCTGGAGTCTTTTTGTCAAGATGTTGGAATGGGGAGGCTGGTTCAAGTTTTTGCTGCGGTGGGGCCTAAATAAATTTCTTGTTGTTTTCTCCTTAGAGAATCTCTCATACCTTGCGATTTCGGACCATTCAAACATATACGTGATTATATTTGAGATCATAAATTCGGCCTTCCTACTACATTATGCTGATGACGAGAATCTAAAAGAACTAGTAACAATCCATTTCTCTAGATTGATTTGCTTTGTCTGCACTGTTTCTCCCAATCCTGTTACCGAGAGCAACCGAATAGTCCCTATGGTACTGATTAAAGCCTTCCTGGTCCTACAGGCTCCTGGAGCTGGTGGAGCATGGGAGGAGAGGAGAGCAGCATGCCTGGCATCCAGGAACTACTTGTGCAGGCACAATCATCATGCACATAAGCTAGGATGAGTGAACCGGTAGTGAAGCAGGAGGATCATTTGTGGGTCAGTCGTGGAAAGTGATGCTAGAAGCAGGGTCCAAATCAGGAAGTATCACAAAGTCCAAGGCAGCTGAAGGAAAGTCAAGGCCAAACTTTGGGCTTCAGTATACAATATGATATTGGGCTTGACAAAAATTTCCCTCAGTTTATTCAGCTCTGTGGGCACACAAACCTGTATGTGCACACATCTTTATGCCTAGCAACCTGTGGTCATCTCCACACCCCATTTACCGATGAGTTCTCCTAATTGCTTTCATTGCTGCCTTTTTGGCCCTTCTATTCTTATGGTTTATATTGATCTCCATTGCAATAACCATGACATTATGGTGGCAGGTACAAGTGAAGCTCCAACAGATAAACAACTCAAAGTATTATTTCTACGCAAGGAAAGGCATTGAATGTTTTCATTTTCCCTCAAGAGTTATTGTCTTCATGATATATCTTTGGGATGAGCAAGAAGCATGTAAAAATAGGAATGTCCTTTTGCCAAAAGACAAATAAGAATTATTTAAGGCCTTAGAAATTTATATTTTAAAAAATGTTGCAGAAGTTTATTTCAAAGAACTTTCAACAACAGACACTTCAAAAGCATGCCTGGTTTTATTTTATGAGGAGTTTTTTTTAAGTGAGATAAAGTTATTTAAAATTCCTTAGAATATTCTAGGAGAGAAGATGCCTTTGTGTTATTTGTGTGCCTGCAGTTCAGGATAAACATAGAAGACCACGCTTATTCATCTCTCTTCACCTTGTAGACTTTGGACCGCATGAATCCTTTCCGTCCTTATGAACGCTTTGATACCCTGAGACAATTCCTGGAGCACGACGGGCACGTTCTACGTTTCTACTGCTTGTGGGACGACTCAGAATCAATGTTTGGTGACCCCAGAGAACTTGTTCTTCACTACTTTTTGTCTGATGATACCATTGAAGTCAAAGAAGTGATACCAGCCAATTCAGGCAGGGATGCTATTCCGTTGTTCCTTAACAGGAGAAAGCTACCTAAGGTAAAAATAAAAAATAAAAAAAAATCGTTGGAAGTTGGAGTTTGCTTTTCCACCTTAAAGACCTGACTCATTATTTCAATTGTCATCTGTTATGAACATGATGACAATTACCATGCATTAGCCAGAGTGTTGAAATCACTGTAATTGTGTGAACTTCATTCCACATTCGTCTTTGGATACAATACAGGTTACAAAGAATATGAAAAATTGGTGTCTGAGAACACTGAGTTTAAAGGGCAGCAAGGAAAGAATTTAAGTTCAGGGGAACTTATAGACCTTATTTTTTTAAACTATACAGCTCTTTTACACAGGTTTATATAACAAATCAAGTCAAAATCAAAAGTACCTTCCCAAGCCATAGTAATTTAAGTCCAATTTGTGACTCAACAACATTTATCTGCACTTGACATTTACAATTTCTCTGTAGAGATTAGATGCCATCATCCATGTAGGCTCTGTCTACACATATAAACAGATTTAACCATTTTGGGAGGAATTGACCTCTTATTTACTATCTAGTTACTTATCAGTGGTTTTTAGTTGACTATTAAGGACAAGAGTGGTACTGAGCATTCAGTTCAATCAAAGTGACTGAGCTAATTTGTGCATGAAAATAGAGGTCTAGAAGCTTTGTCACCATACTTCTAAAACCTGGGTGATTTTATTTCACATTTGAGGTTTACTGTAATAACCACATATTTTAAAATCCATCAGAAACAAAAGCTGGTTTGTTCTTCTAGAAAAGTCTCAGAGCTGAAAGTCACTGGCCACATGGGTAACTTTGATTAGCTTACAGTGGGAAGGGAGACAGCTTTTGACTACAGACTCTTAGCCCCATGCAGCACATGCTTATACCTGGGACATCACTATGCATGCCAGTTCACCTTTAAAAATGGCTGGCAGTGGGGGAAATGAATATATAGATACAATACAACACACACACACATATATATATATATGTATATATATATACAATACAATACAAATACATATATAGTGCTTTTTTAAATACTTGGCCCTATAATTTAATTGATATAGGGAACTCCCAGATGAGGAAACTCTTTCTATTAATGGGCCCAAGGCCAGCTCTGTATCCACCATGCCATGCTGTTTCTTCATGCTTTTTGTAAAATGTTCTAAAAAGTATTTGTATCCGCAGTGCCTAGAGTAAGTGCCTGATGTCATTGAAATAAAAGACTTAATACCAGCCAACTCAGGCATGGAGGAATGTGGATATTTTATGTGCACACAGACGTACATACATATACCTATATTTATTATTATCACATACGTGCAGATATAAAATTAAATATATGATATACCAAATAATATCTCAACATATTAAATCGATACTTAAATAGATGGATATACACATACATCTATGTCTGCCACCAAGGTCATCCTCCAAAGATTCTCCTCTTTTCTAAAATCTTATGCCCATGGATCCTATACCTCTGGCAGCTCTTATGGGTGATGAGTTCTGAGAAAGGAAGGATCCCAAAAGGCTAAGGGAATGAGGCTTGGGGAAAATTTCATCAAAGATGGGAAGGGGAGCAGAATTTACAGAATGAAGGTGAGACAGGAAAAGGGGAATAGAAGGAGAGCAAACCTAAGAGAAGGCCTAGAAATGGAACAGTTTTACAAAATGCCTACCTTGCCCTTGGTCACAAAGAAAAAGCAATTGAAAGCACATTTTCTGCTTGTGGGAGCTGGGTTACTCACATTCACCATCTTTGTGTTCCAAGGCCAACACCTCTTTAGTACCTCTTCTTACTCAGTCTTCTGCTTTTCTTTCTTGTCAGTTTGCTCCAACTGGAATATATCTCCCTGGCCAAATCACAGATCGAACAATTCTCAATGTGTTTGGAGGATTAGTGGGAAATCGAGGACGATATCTTTTGGATAATTGTAAGGTGAGAGAATTACAGAATTTACTTTCCTGTAAAACTGTAAAGCCGATAAAATTTGTTGATTTTTTTTAATAATGATTCGCTAGAACCCGATATTGATAGATAGCTAAATATTATCAGAAAATAAGGTTTTGTCATTTTGTTAAATTTTATATTAGGGTATTGGAGTCTTAGAGCTACAGGAATTGTATTTGAAAGTATCTATCAATATCAGGTTCTAGAGATATTTTTAATGCCATTATTTAATGTTACAAATTATTTTGGTTTTGAAATTAGATATATTGAATTATATAATTTATTTTTTTCTTTAGGAAGCTACCATGTTATGTTGACATTTCTGGTGGTACCTTACTTTGTTTTATTTATTTTTTAGACAGGAGCATTGAACGAGGAATTTTACAAAGCAGAAGACCTGAAAATAGGTGCAATAATTAATATTTGGGGGAGAAAAGTAATACTTTGTGATTGTGATGAATTTACAAAGCAATATTATAAGACTAAGTATGGAATTGGTAAGTGATAAATATATAATGTATTTTTCCAATGGTAAATATTATTTGAAAAATCCTTTTTTCTAGAAAAGGTTTGCCTTTGTGGGTTTAAAATTCTGAATGTGTAAGCTAAGGTATTATGTTAAGATAATTGAAACAGAAAGCTAAGTACAGTTCTTTTCACTGACTGTCTTGCATCTCATTGTGAATGTGATGATTGGGATTTAATATGTAGTTTACTTTCTTCTATCTCTGCTAGTGACTGCAAACATGTCCTCTTCTAAGTTTCCATTTTAAAAAAAATCCCAAACTTGTCTTGAAGGTGCGCAATTTAAAAAAATGTTTAATGATATCTTTTGCCATTTCCAAGTTAAAGTGTAGTCAAGTGAAATCATACATTCTTTAGATCAAGGAATGGAAAATGTTGAGACTTAGGCTTTACCTGTAAAGAACAAAGTGACATTGAAGATGTGTTTCAGCTACTGGATTAATTTGCTCAATATAGATGCCCAGCACAATAGAAAACCTGGAATAAAATCCTGGCTCTGCCATTTTGCTACTTGTTAAAAAAAAATCGTAAGCAAAACCCTTTATCCCTTTGGCTTCAGTTTGCTTGCATTCATATCTTTAAATAAAAATTTCTACATAAGGAAGTAAACATTATCTCATGGGTCTCACTAAGACTTAAACTTTGTGACTCCCTTGAAAACAGAAAAGATGCAAATACTGTTCATCTTTTTTTTCTGGGGTGGTGAGATTAATCAGTCAATCAACAAGCATTTTAAAAGCACCTACTGTGCATCAAGCATGGGGGATACAATTATGAAAGTAAGAATCCCTTTTCTCAAGGAGCTCACACTCTAATTTCTATTTTCTGACCCTATCTAGGATTACAGTGGAAGGATAGGAATGTTACAGCCATGCTTGGCATCCTACATAGCTTTTCACATAATCAACATAAATCATGTCTACTCCAAGCCTTCTCTCTTAGCTAAACATCCCAACTTCTTTCAACAGATCCTCACGTGGTAGTGGTTTATAGTCCCCTTAGAGTCATAGCTGCTTCTACTTTGGGTGCACCGGAACTTATTAATGTCCTGCCCCAAATGTCTTGTACCAAAATGGACACAACACTCCAAATATGGTCCAAACAGGGACAGACTATCATATCACTTGGTTTGGGCACTATATGGATCTTTTAATGTACCTCTGTATTGAGTCAGGGCTTTTATTTGGTTGGTTTTGCTTCTCTGTTATATTGTTGATTCAAATTCAAATTGTAATCCATTAAAGGCCCCGGAAATTTTCCCCACAGGAATGGCTGTCTAGCCATATCTGTCCTGTCCTATAATTATACACATTATCCCATGAACCCAAGGGTAGGGCTTTGCATTTATTCCTACAAAATTTAATCTTATTGGATCTGGCCCATCATGCTAGCTTACTGAAAATTTTTTGGACATCAGGTGTTTTAGCTAACCCTTCCAGATTTGAGTCACCTGCAGATTTGATGAGCATGACATTTTTAACCTTATTCATGTTGCTGAAAATAATATTAAGCAGCAAACAGACAAGGATGCATCCCTGGGGAAAAGTACTAGAGACCTTCTCCCAAGTTGACATTGACCCTTTAATCACTACTCTATGGGCTTTGTCATTCATCCTGTTTGAATTCCATTATCATCTAACCTATTTATTTTTTATCTTGTCCATAATGATAGCAAGAAATACATTTTCAAATGCCTCGATGAAGACCTAGTATACTATAGTGATGTGCAAATTAACAAGATCAGAGTAAAATATATATTTTGCCATACAACAAATCTTATAACTTTTTACATCTTAAAAAACTTTTAATATTCAATATAATCCATTTTAAATTTTTTAAGTTTTAGAAAGTATTTTACTTCCATTTTCAGTTTCCTATTCTCTCTCTCCTTCCTTCTACCCTTCCCGCATTCATTGAGAAGGGAAGAAATATGATACTTATCATGCAAAATATTTCCATATTAGCTATGCATGTTCTGGGGTCGGGGTGGGGGAAATAAAATAAAGAAAGGGAAAAATATGCTTCAAATTTACTCTTTCTGTCTGGAAGTGAACAATATTTTATATTTATGTCATGAGTCCTTTGAAGTTGTGGTGGCTCATTGTATTGATCAGAGTTACTAAGTCACAGTTGATTAGCTTTACAATATTGTCATTACTATGTAGATTTACTAGGTTAATGCTCTCTTTTTCTGAAAGCATGCCATTCATCACTTATTACAGCACAATAGTATTAATGTGACCCCATTTTTCCAGTCACTTGCTTTGTATGATGTGGCATTGACTTCACAAGATTTTGACCCATGTTCTCTAATTTTTTGTTATTAAACCACACGTACAACATTAGATATTAAGCACTTTCCCAAGTAAAACCTTAATTATAGTCATAGGTTTTCAGTGGGGTTTAAATCAGGCAAGTTCCCAGACCATTGAAGACTGTTGATCTCCATGGCTTGGATTAATTTCTTAACTTTTTTTTTGTGATATGAAGTATGGGATAAGCTCATGTTGCATTCCATCTCCATTTGAGAATTATCATAAATCCAGACCAATTCTTTGCATCACTGTATTAGTATGTGTATCAGAATTTATAATTTCCTCCATGTGGTCAAAACTTCCTGGCTCACTGTAAGTAAAAAGTCTCTATAGAATTTTTGGGTGGATGCTTTAAGGTCAGATGAAAGTATTCAGATGTTACAGGCTCATCTGTACCTCTTCTGACATTGATTTTGATATATTCTTGAATAAAAAAGTGAATTTCGTCATTAAAAATTACCTTTTGCCAATCTTCAGTACTCCTTTCTCTATATTTTATTTTTTGTCTATGACAAGTATTTTTTCATGATATGTTAGCTCTTAAAAAAAAAAAAAAACTTGTCTTCTCACTGTTCAACTTCCTTTATACCATACTGTAGAGGAATCTGTAACAATTCCTTCAGCTGCCACACCCCTCTGAATACCTTTGCTTCTTTTCTGAGAAGTAATATGGCTGTTTCATAGCATTTTCCTCTCAGTACTTGGCATTGTTTTGCTTTGAACTTAGGTGCAACTGATCTTAGTTCATCATGGGCCTGAATGATCCTTAAAACATTCTATTTTAATCATACCAATAGCCTACAATGTCTCTAACATTCACTGAAGTATGCTCTTTAAGAGCTACAACTTTTGCATGTTTCTGTAGTAAGAGCCCAGTAAAAAAAATCTTGCAGAATTAAAAACACAATGAAAGAGAGCAATGAAGAATGTTTACAACATGAAGTCCCTCATTCATATGACATAATTAACTTAAGATGGGGAAACCAGCTAGTTGGCTCAGTGGGCCTGGAATCAGGAAGATCGGAGTTCAAATCCAACCTTAGACACTTGCTAGCCATGTGTCCTTGCACAAGTCTTTTAACCTTCGCCAACCCTAGTTTCCTCATCTGTAAAATGGAGGTATCGATAAGCATCTACTTCCCAGAGTTGTTGTGAGAACCAAATGAAATAATATTTGTACAGTGCCCAGCTCAGTGACTGTCACATATCAAATGCTCAATAAATGTTGGCTGTTGTTTTTATTATTAATTCAGTTTTACCTAGTTGAAGGTAGATGTTTTAATTCAACAGAAGTACACATCAATAATTATTACTATTGCAAAATGAAACCACATCAAAATCATTGCTTGTTCTAAATAATTTGCACTCTGCCCTTGATTTACCAGTATAGTCAGTAATTATCAAAAAAGAAATGACGCCTTTTAAAAATATTTGTTTTAAGCTTAAATACTAAAACTTAAATACAAAATAAGAAAAGAAAAAAAGCATTGTCACATACACAGCAGAATGTAAGAGAGGATTCAAAATATATAACAATAAATTTCCATTTCAAAAAAGCCTATCTAATAAATACTACACACTCTGTTCTGAGCTGTTCATCTTTTCTTTGCTTCCTTTTAAGTTTTCTTTTGTTCACTGCTGTGTACTTTTTACTTTGTTTTTTTTTCCTCCCTTCCTCCCCCCTCCCACAAGAAGGCTACAATTAAGCACAGAGAAATAGATATACATATACATACATACACATATATACACATATACACACAAACATATATACATATATATGCACATATGTACACTTATATACACATACATACACTTATATACACATACATATTCTTAGATATCTATAATCATTCTCATATATAGACATATATATCCCTATCTATGTAAGGATCTATATATGCATCTATGTAAGACTGTGCTATATTTGTTTATCCTCTGTTTCTCTGAGGGTAGATTATGTCTTCCTTCATAGGCCTGAGTCTTTCCATATTTTGTTAAGTCTACCAACTCATCGTTTCCTATACAAAAGCAATATTCCAACCTTACGCTGTCTGGTTATTTTAAGTAGTCTAAAACAATATTAATATGGCTGACATATAGTGTAGTTTCCCTTTTTTCCCTCTTTATGAAGCCATTTTTTTTGTGAAAGTTAGACTGCTTCTTCCTGACCATTATTTTCTTCTCTAAATGCTCATGAGCCATCTTTTTAATAATACATTTCAGAATTTTGTCAGGAATTGAAATCAGGATTTCTTCATCTTCTTCTCTTCCTTCTCCTCCTTCTCCTCTTTCTTCTTTTCTCCTCTTCCTCCTTTTCTTCTCTTCATCCCTTTCCTTTCCTTTCCTTTCCTTTCCTTTCCTTTCCTTTCCTTTCCTTTCCTTTCCTTTCCTTTCCTTTCCTTTCCTTTCCTTTCCTTTCCTTTCCTTTCCTTTCCTTTCCTTTCCTTTCCTTTCCTTTCTTTTCTTCCTTCCTTCCTTCCTTCTTTCGTTCCTTCCTCATTTGCTCATCTCATTTTGGGCAAACATACTGTTACAGTTTCATTACTGAGAGCATTCTAATTCTCCTGTGCTGGTTTCTCTGGCAGAATTTTAGGCCCAATGACCCTGTTATCCTTTATCTGAAGTCTTTCAAATCTAGACTTCCCAAATTTAGGGTATCAGACTTGACTGGCTTCCCTTTTCTTTTCTATCATAAATTTTAAGAGGTAGTGGATCTTTGCCCTTATTACTTCAGCAGTCACTTCCTTCTTGCTGTTCCAAACCTGATAAAAATAGTTTTTTGTTTTTTGCTTCCACCATTTGAAGAAATCCATTATCTTTAAGGAAGGCCAAGAATTTATCAGTTGTTCAGCTTTTCACAGATCCAAAAAATTACCAGGTATTTAAAAGTACAGCATCTCAACTATAGCATGCCATTTGCCAAGCTTGTGGTCTGTTTTTTTTAAAAATAACAGTTTTGTAGTTTCTTTTTGTTTTTATACCATTGCCACTTCTTGTTAGTTCCTTCATGATTCTAATCATTTAACCCTTCCTTGTAACAGAAAAAATTCAAGTAAAACCAAGTGATGCTGCAACTACTTTCAGGGTAGAGTTCATTTTGCATGCAAAGTTGCCTCCTCTCTAAAGAAAGGAGACAGGTATATTTCCTATCACTACTCTAGGAACAAGGTGGTCATTATGATTCATGAGGGTTCCAAATGCTTCTTGATGTTATCACTTACATTGTTTTAATCATTGTGGATATTGTGATCTTGGTGGGCTTCCTTCACTCTGCATCACTTTGTTTCTCCATTTTTGGCTAAATCCCTCATATTCGTTATATATTATGATTCAATAATATTCTGTTGCTTTCCTATGCCATGGTTTTTATGGCTATACCATAATTGATAGTCAACCCATTTTATGTCAAATTTTTTACTATCTCAAAGAATGTTGCTATGGGGGGTGAGGGGCAGAGCCAAGAGGGCAGAGTAAAAGCAGGGACTTGCCTGAGCTCGCCTCCAAATACTTTAAAAAATGACTCTAAACAATTTTTAGAGCAGCGGAACCCACAAAAAGATGGAGGGAGACAAATTTCCAGCCCAAGACAGCTTACAAAGTTGGCAGGAAAGGTCTATTGCACCAGGCTGAGAAAGGAGTATAGTCAAGTGCAGGCTGTGCCAGCACACACCAGGCTTCAGGGTGACTGAATTGCTGGCAGCTGTGGCCAGTTACCAGACCTCTCTGCCCACAGACAACAGGGACAACTTGGAAGGTCAGCAGGAAGGTCTGTCACACCAGGGTAGGAGTGGAGCACAGTCCAGTGCAAACCCGGCGAGCACAGTCTGGCCACAACAAGCCAGGGGCAGTCCTTGGGAGTGACTTAATTGGTAGTGGCAGTGGCAGTGGCTGCTTCTGGGGCTCCCAGCCCACAGATGGTAAGGGAGTTGAACAACTGGTCAGAAGGAGATTATAGGGGCCTCTTTGCTAGCACTGAGGCAGGACTCTGTTGCTTTGCCCAGGCTCAGATCTGGGTCCCAGTCCTGGGTGTCAGTCACACGGTGAGGAGGAGCACTAGCAATAGCAGAGCTAGTCATAGCAGTGGAGGGGGAATCTCCCCCCCATGGTTCCAGGGCAGAAAACAATGTTTGTGGTTGATCATAGACCAGAGCAAAGGCCAGGAGAGTAGAAAACATCTCTCCTTAGATCATTCTACCTTGCAAGAAATGAAAACTTACAGGTCCCTAGAAATATCTCTGAAAACAACTGCACAAAACCCCTGAAGTTTGGGACAGTGGCTCTCCACCCTGGAAGCAGAGCCCTGCCTTAACAAACAGTTAAAAATCAAATAGTATGCTGGGAAAATGAGCAAATAATGGGAAAAAAACCTCTCACTATAGAAAGTTATTATGGTGACAAGGAAGATCAAAACACACACTTGGAAGAAGACAGCAAAGTCAAAGCTCCCTAAAGCCTCCAAGAAAAATATAAATTGGTTTCAGGCCCTGGAAGAACTCAAAAAGGATTTTTAAAATCAAGTAAGAGAAGTAGAGGAAAAATTGGGAAGATAAATGAGAGGGATGCCAGAAAATCATGAGAAAAATTTCAACAGCTTGGTGAAGGAGACACAAACATACTGAAGAAAATAACACCTTAAAAAATAGACCAGGCCAAATAGCAAAAGAGGTCCAAAAGCTCAATGAAGAAAATAATTGCTTAAAAATCAGAATAGAGCAAATAGAAACTAATGACTTTTCAAGAAACCAAGAAGCAATAAAACAAAGCCAAAAGAATAAAATAAAATAGAAGACAATATGAAATATCTCATTGGAAAAACAACTGATCTGGAAAATAGATCAAGGAGAGATAATTTAAAAATATTGGACTACCTGAAAGTCATGATCAGAAAAAGAACCTAGACATAATCTTTCAAGAAATTGTCATGGAAAACTGCCCTGATATTCTAGAACCAGAGGGTAAAAGAGAAATTGAAAGAATCTACCAATCACCTCCTAAAAGAGATCCCAAAATGAGAACTCCCAAGAATACTATAGCCAAATCCCAGAATTCCCAGGTGGAGAAAATATTGCAAGTAGCCAGAAAGAAACAATTCAAGTATTGTGGAGCCACAGTCAGGATAACACAAGATTTAGCAGCTTCTACGTTAAAGGAATAGATAGCTTGGAATATGATATTCTGGAGGGCAAAGGAGCTAGGATTACAACCAAGAATCACCTGCCCAGCAAAACTGACTATAATCCTTCAGGGGAAAAAATGGAAATTCAATGAGATAGAGGACTTTCAAGCATTCTTGAAAAGAATGAATTGAATAGAAAAGACCAGAGCTAAATAGAAAATTTGAATTTCAAATGCAAGATTCAAAAGAAGTGTAAAAAGGTAAACAGGAAAGGGATATCATAAAGGACTTAATAAGGTTAAACTGTTCACATTCCTACATGGGAAAACAATAGTTGTAACCCATAAGACTTTTCTCATTATTTGGCTATTAGAAGGAGTATATGTAGACAGAGAGCACGGGTGTGAGTTGAATATGAAGGGAAGATATTTAAAAAATGAAATTAAGGTAGGAGAGAGGAATGTACTGGGAGAAAGAGAAAGAGAGAGGTAGAGTGGGGTAAATT
>JAQQSZ010012983.1:0-11874 GCA_028646595.1 Phalanger gymnotis | reverse complement strand
AGGAAGGAAGGAAGGAAGGAAGGAAGGAAGGAAGGAAGGAAGGAAGGAAGGAAGGAAGAGTTATTGATAGGAAGAAAATAGATGGTAGTTTTCTTTTCTAGGAAGAGTCATCTACATTCACTTCCACCACCTTACCACACATTTATTCCTCAGGTCCCTACAATCCATTTCTGTCCTCATTAAGGTCACCAATGGTTTGAATTAACAAATCCAATGACCTATATTCAGTCTTCACTCTCCTCGACCTCTTTGCATCATTTAACATTGTTGGCTACATCCTCTTTCTTGATAGTGTCTCTTCTTATAACTTTCATGACCCTGTATTCTCGTGGTTCTCCCATTTTTCTCAACAGTCCATTTCTGTCTCCCCTGCCCCTTTTCTCTTCTTGCTCCACTCCTTTGTATAGCTATCTCCCAATGTTCTCTCCTGCTCTGTTGCTCTCTTTCCTTTCTCTTCTCCTTGGGGATATCATCGTTTCCCATGACTTCAGTAAAAATCTCTGAAAATTACTCCCGAATCTTGAGAACCAGTGTCTTACTCATCCTTGAGATCTAGTCCCCCATTTCCAATCATCTAGTAGATAGCTCTACCTGGAAGTCCCTCCAGAATCTTAAATTCATCATATCGAATACTGAACATAATCTTTCTCCCTGAACCCTTCTCTCCCTAACCCTCTACTGTTGGTGTTGACCCTCCATTCTTTTATTTCCTCGATCTCAATACCTCAGGGTCAACTTTGACTCCTCTCTCAGCCTCCTCATCTCCCACCCATCAGAACTGTGGACTCTGACTCCAGGTCCCCCAGCTTTGAGAGATGAGCTTTTATCTTATCTTGCTGAGGCCAGGCTCTCCTCACTTCTCAGTCATCTCTACACCATGCCAGCATCTCCTTTTCTCTCCAATACCCCTTCATATGTTGTTTTCTCCCATTAGAATGTAAGTTCCGTGAGGGCAAGGACTGTCTTGCTGCTTGTGTTTGTATCTCCTGTGCTTAATATAGCACCTGTCACATAGTAAGCATTTTTATAATGATCTAACTATCTGCTTCGGTCAGTAAACGTTATTAAGTACAAACTACATTCCAGGCACTGTGCTAAGTGGTAGGGATACAAAAAGAGGCAAAGAACAGTTCCTACCCACTGTAAGTTTTTACTCTAATTGATTCTCTCTCTCTCTCTCTCTCTCTCTCTCTCTCTCTCTCTCTCTCTCTCTCTTTCTTTCTTTCTCTCTCTTCTATTGCCTCACTCCTCCTACACAATCAGTTGATTGTCAGTTCTACTTTCACATTATCTCTTCTATCCATCTCAATTTCCAATTCTTGCTATAATCACCCTAGTTCAAGCCTCTCACCTGGACTAACATAACTAGCCTTTCTACCCCAAGTCTCTCTTTTTTTGCAATAACTTCATACACCAAATAATCTTCCTAATATAATACTATGGTCATTTTACTCTTTTCCTTGAAAACCTTCAGTGTCTCAAACGCTGCCTGCAAAACAAAGTTTAAAGTCCTTATTCTGGCATTCAGGGAACTCAATAATCTTTATTCACAAATACTTTTCTAATCTTATTTCACACTATTCCTCTTTTATATGGCTATTTCCAGCCAAGTCAGACTACTTATGGTCTCAATCCTTGTTCTAGTCTTTTTAGTTACTAGGCCTTTCCTCACACTATCCCTTAATGTCTAGAATGAACTCCATTGCCTTCCCCACTTCCATTCCTTAAAATCCCTCTTTTTCTTCAAGGCCCAACTCAGGTACCATTTCCTCCATGAAGCATTCTCTGGTTATCCTGCTAAAAGTGATCTATTCCTTCTCAGATATCTCTACACTTTGTCTGAGCCTTTCCTTCTCACTATTCACATTCTGACTTATGTTACAGTTTTTTGCAAACATTTCTTATGCCCCTTATTAGTTTGTGAGCTCCTTGGGGGGTAGGTCTCTGTCTTATTTCATTTTTATATCTCTAGGGCCCAGACAAGTGCCTTTGCCATGAGAGGTGCCAAATAAATGTTAGCTAAACAGAATTGACAAAATCACACAACTTAGCCATGGAATATATTTCTCAGCAGGAGGAATGCTGTTCTGCCTTCAGCAAATGAAATACAAACCATGAGAACTGTAGATTACATCTCACAGCATATAGTTGTGTACAGCTCATCCCTTTGAGAAGTAAAAGGAAACTAGAATTATCTATCCAAATCATCCTAAAGACCCTCCCTGGTGCCATGGGATCCAAATGCACCCTTCAATCTTCCTCCAAGTAGAATGACAGCTGATTCTTTAGCAGCATCTTGGGACAAGATACCAACAGCTTTACCTCATAAGACTCCTCATCGCCAGCCACCATGCCTACAGTTTTAATGAAGGGGTGGCCAGGGTTGTCCACACCAGTCTGGATGCACTGGTCCAGGGTGTAGCCATTGGGAGTCATCTTGTCACGGAGCCTAGCATAGATGGCTGGAGTGAGACACTCTGCCATGCAGTTGTTGTGCTTGCGTAGGTCTGGATAGTCAGCGCTGCAGAAAGAGGAAGGCAGGAACATTCAATGGGGATGCATTTTGAGAACCGTTTTCTGGCTTGAGTGTCTCATAAATAAGAAAAGGGTTGGGAATGGGGGGAGGTATTAGGAGATGGAATAAGATTTTGCCCATTACCCATTTTCCTTCTACTCATCAGAAACAGCATCCATAGAAAACAAGGGGAACATTTGGCTGCTCAGATGCACAGAAAAAAAAAAAACAACAACAACAACATGAATTCAAGAGACAAAGTTAAAAATACAAGTAGCTCAAATGTACTATTTATCATGGGAAGAAATTGATGGTTCTGCTTGAGGAAACCTATTGTTGTGAGCTGGCTGCCATGGCCCCAAAGATATGTAAACAGGAGAGGAGAGAACAAAATTAAATAAATAAAAATTAAATTAAACTTATATGAGATTTTTAAACATTGTCTTTAAAAAGTATTATAGATCCAGCAATAATAACTAGAATATTGTATAAAATATTTTGCATGTATAATCTCATTTGATCAGCAATCAACACTGTGAAATGCATATGTATATATATATATTTATATATACACATACATATATACCTACCTACCTACATACCTACATACATATACACATGTGTATATGTATCTCAGGGCAGTTATAGCCTGATGGAATTTGGTCCCAGGTTGCCTGCGGTTTGATCCAAGAATAATTGTATTTATACCACATTGAGAGGCAGTGTGGTACAGTGGAGAAAGCACAGGCTCTAAAGTCAAAAGACCCAGGTTCTTACTTATCTTACTTACTTGTCTTACTTATGACACTCCCTGTGTGACTTTGGCTAACTCATTTAACGTCTTTGGGCCTTGGCTTTTTGATTTATAAAATAAAGGCATTAGACTTGATTGGCCTCTGAGGTCCCTTCCAATTATCTAATAGTAGTAGTAATGATGATGATGATGATGATGATGATGATGATGATGATAATGACATCAAATAATACTAGTACTTATAAAATTATTAAACAATTAAATAATTAATTTGTTAACTTATTAAATAATAATATTTATATAATGCTTTAAGGTTTGCAAGTCATTTGATATATATTATCTCATTGGATCCTCGCAACAACCCTAGGGGCTATTATTATCCCCATTTTATAGATGAGAAAATTGAGGCAGGCAGAGGTTAGTGACTTGCCCAGGGCTACACAGCTAGAAAGCATTTGCAACCTCCACCTAGTTTTAGTTCTTTTCTCTCGGTTTAGCCCAGAAAAAAAAATAAAACAAATAAAACAACCCAAGAAACTAAAAATCCCAAGGCCAAGGTTCTGTGATCTCCCTGTCAAAAATAAAATTGTCCGGTGTAATAGTTTCTTATCTGCAGTGTACTCTAATATTGAGATTTATAATCTTACTAGATAATGCGAGATAGCCTTAACTTCTAAGCAAAGCGATACCCACAGTGGCTGCTATGAATATGCAGGTGTACACCCAGCTTTGAATCACAAGATGTAACAGACTCTCTTGCTCAAAGATGAAACCAAGACATTTATCCAAGCACCAGAAAGCCAAATCCATCATAGTAATAAAGAGGTCTATATGCATCAGCAATGCAGAGAGCATTGCCTTCCCTCTGTCAGGCCTTCCCACATAAAAAGCTCCCTTAAGCAAAATCACTCCTTCTCTCATTCATTCTGGCTGCTCTGTCTCCTCTCTCTCTCTCCCAGCTCTGTCTCACCCACTCACTTTCTGCTCGACCCCTTCCTGCTCCACTCATTTGGCAAGCTCCTCCCACCACAGGCTAATGTGACTCAGGCTTCCATCTGACTCAGGGTCTCAAAGCGGGTCACATGGGCCTATTAATGGATGGGAAAGATCTTCCCATTGCATTAACCTTATACCATCCTAATACAATTTTCTTTTCTCTTCTTCCTTCAACTGATGTTCATGGTCCCTATTTCAAGTTTGCCTGCCACTCTGCCTTCCTCCTATGTATGTCCTCATTTGTCCATGTTCTCCTTAAAATGTAGCCTCCAGAACTAAACACACTGCTTCCTATGTGGCCTAACCAGAGCCTGCTACAGTGGGCAACTGTAACTTCAGTTTGGACCTTGTGCTTCTGTTAGTGAAGTCTGATGGTTTGGGGGTTTTTGGCTGCCATGTCACATTATTGACACATGATGATCTTGCAGTCCACTAAAAGTTCCAAATTCTTTTCACACAGAAAATTCCTTTTCACAGGAACAGTATCTTTATGTACCCACGGAATTGATTGTTTGAGCTCAAATATGACATTACATTTGTCCCTATTAAAAATCATCTTTTTACATTTGGCTTTTCATTCTAACCCATTGAAATCTCTTTGGATCCTAATTTAGTCATCCAGCGTATCTGTCATCTGTTCCTCCTACCCTCACATAATCTGCAAACTACACAAGTGTCCCAACTATGATTTTACACAAATCATTCACAAAAAAAATGTTGAAGAGAATAAGACCAAGGCATGATCTGTGGGGCACTTTACTAGAAGCTACCCACCTTAAACCCATTAGTCTAGTTGTCATCATCATCATCATCGTCAATATCATCGTCATCAGTGCTTTAGAAACATCTCATTTGAGCCTCACACCAACTCTGGGAGGGAAGTACTATTTATATGCCCAGTTTACAGGTGAGGAAACTGAGGCAGATAGCGTTTAAGTGATTTGCCCAAGGTCACAGAGCTAGTAAGTGTCTGAGCCCTAATTTGAACTCAAATCTACCCAACTACTCCAGGCCCAGTTCTCTATCCACTGTGCCACTTAGAGGCCCAAGTCATTAGACCTAATCTAGCCCAAATTTCTCCATCTTGTTATCAAATATTTTTTGAGAGACTCAGTCCAATCCTTTGCTGAAATTCAGGTAGACAATTTCTCTAGTGTTGCCGTGATTCATCTTTAAGTATTAGAGGGTTCATCTTTAACTGTTGGAAGGATTCTCACATGGAAAAGGGTGTTGAAGGCAGGCAGCTATGAGCTGACCTGGCCTTGACCCTAGAATCACTGCACTGCCTGAGGACACTCAGTCCAAACCAGCTTTAAAAAAATACAAAAACCTGGAGCCCACTGTTCTGATCAGATGTTACCACTCTTCAGCCTCTGGTTATTTTGTAAAACAACTTAACCTGATGCTGCCCCTCCCCAGCACTCGTCGCTGTTAAAGTGTACTTAAAAACAGTGCCCCTTTGCCCCTTGTGGGCACCCCTGTACTCCGATGCTGCATGGTGTTCTGAACAGCAATTCCTTTGCTTCAATGAAAGACCCTTCTTTTGCTACTTTGGTCCTTCTCTTTATTTCAGATTGATAAGGGATTGGATTTGTTCTGCTTGCCTGCTGAGGACAGGGCAAGGAACATTGGGTAAAAGCTGAAAAGAGGCATATTTAGGCTTGATTTAAGGAAAACCTTCCCCCAAATTAGAATTGTACAAAAGTGTTATGAGGTGGCTTGAAAGCAAATGCCTGACCCAAAGACATCATTGGACCAAGTAAAGGCCGGATGATGCCTTGTCGGTTATTAATCAATCAACAAGCGTTAATTAAGCACTTACTGTCTGCCAGGCACTGTGCCAGGTGCTGGAGACACAAAGGCAAAAGTGAAACAATTGTTGCCCTTGAGTTTACAATCTAACAGAATCTATATTTAGAGGTATTTTTTGGGTAGATGAATTAGGCTAAAAAGGGTCTTCTTAAACTTCTTTGTGTCCTGGACCTCTTTGGCAATTTGGTGAATCCTATGGACTCCTCAGAATAATGTCAAATACATAAAATAAAATACATAGGATTACAAAGGAAACAAATCATATTGAAATACACATTGATTTTTTTTAAGTTCATAGATCCCAAGTTAAAAACATTGAGTATGAGCTGGGTACTGAAGTCTCTTCCATCTTTGAAAGGCTATGATTTTGTGACATCCCTTAAAAAAAAAAGATTATCTGGCATGACTGCTTCGTGGCTTTAATGTATTCCACTACAGAGATTTATAATCTGATGAGATTATATGCCTAAAGACAGAAGGCAGATCTTTAAGTTTTATTGTGTCCTCTGTGGGACTAGCAGGGAGTGCCTTCCACACATAGCCTTTCTGATGTTTTTTTGATCATCTTTAAGAGCAGGGCAAGACAGGGCAGGGATTCTCATTTCTGTAAACCACCCTCCCCACCCCCACCGTAGGTTTCTAGCACTGAGAAGCCCATCACTGACTTTTTTTTTTTGAGGGAAGAAGGCGAGGCACTTGGGGTCCAGTGACTTGCCCAAAGTCACACAGCTAGCGTCAAGCTTCTGAGGCCATATTTGAACTCGGGTCCTCCTCACTCCAGGGCCAGTGCTCTATTCACAGCACCACCTACAGTATTTTTTAAAGCAAGGGGAATTACCTTGCGGGAAAGAGCCGGGTCCTTTCCTGAGCGTGAGCGCCCAGGCTCTGCTGATTCAGTAGGTAGCTACCCGTTAAGGCACCAGTGCCTACGGTAGCCAAGAGCAGGGAGGCGCTTCGGCCAGTTAGAAACCGAGAGAAGGCACTGGCCATCCTTCTTCTTGGGAGATCGCCTGGAAAGAAAAAAACAGCAAGGTCGGATACATGGCACTAGATGACCTTCATGGCTAAACAGAGGCAAATGCTAGCCTGTTCCAGAGTTCACTTTTCTTATGCATTATAGGGGAAGATTTCGAACAAAGGCCTTTGGGCACAACTTTAGAGACCTAGAGTGGGTGGCATCCCCACTCATCCCCATCTAGTCAGCTATGCTAGAGAGAGGCTACAATATCACAAATTAAGAAACCAGAAATCACATCCAGGCTTTGCTTCAGTGCCCATGTCTAAAAGCAATTCTCCCAATCTTGGAGACAACAGGAATGAACGAAACCTAGAAAGATAAATGGGCTAGTTCTTACAGTTACTAACGACTTTGTAAAGAACAGGACATAAATGTAAATGAGTGCGCTATGTTTAAAAAAGAGAGAGAGAGACTGGGCTTTGTTCTCTGCATGTCCTGGTAGTAAATGAAATGTTTGGCTTCTCAGAGGTATGCATTAACTTTTCATATCACTGGCCTGCAGCAGGAGAGACATCTCTTTTCCCAGGACTACTCCTCTCCATGCCTGACCCAAAGACATCATCGAGATCAGTTGATCCCTCCATGGCTTTGCGAGGAGCTGCTATAGTACAGTGGCAAAAAGAAGGGCTCTGGAGTTGGAGGATCCAAATTCAAATCCCATCTCTGATACTTATTACTTGTGTGACTTTCAATGATGATACAATTAACTTTGCTGGGTTTCCATTTCCTCTGCTGGAAAATAACAGTGACTGGACTAGATCGCTGAGGTCCCTTTCAGGCCTGTGGCCATGAACCTATGACAAATCATTTTCTATTGGTTTGTACACATTGGGAAAAAAAAAAGTAGCTGTTCTTTCCTCACAAATACATGGTTATGTGACCTTAGGGATGATGCTTTCACCTCTCAGTCAACAAGCATTTACTGAGCACATACTATCTGCTAGGCACTGATCTAAGTCCAAGTTCTCACCTTTCCAAAATAAGGGGGTTGAACTGTGGGATTTGGGGCTGCTTTTAAAAATCAAGTTTTATTATTCAGAAACTTCCATCTTACCAGGAAGTTTATCCTTACATCTAGTAAGATGCTGAATTAGTGACTTTATGGTTTCAAGTAGCTCTACTCTGTAGCCCTGATGACTCATTTCTCACTCTCTGACACTGTCACCACCCTAGTGTAGGCCTTCATCACCTGACACTTGGCTATTGATTGGCTTCCCAGCCTCAAGGCTTTCCCCATTTCAGTCCATCCTCCACTCAGCTTTCAAATTGATCCTCTTAAAACTCATGTTTTAAGTACTTGTGAATGCCCACTTATGAGTCTTTTACATTTAAATCATTCTTTTTGTGGTAGAGGAAACAAATAGCTGTCCCATACCTGATCATCTACTTTCTTTGTACAGTAAATGCCATTCTAGAAAAGACCCTATTAATCCCTCTTGAATAAAAGTACTCTTCAGTCATACTTAAGCTTCATTTTAAAGATTTTTCCTAGAACTCTAGGGTGGGGGGAAGTGAGCCAGAGAGTGCAAGAAATACCTTTCCCCCTCTCTCTGGGGTCAGAGTCCCCAAGAATTGAGTTCATTCTGGAGTGAGTCCAGAGGCAGGGGTCCCTTGTGGGAGGATGTGTACCTGGGCTGCAGAGGACATGAAGGGATAAAGTCCTTTCCCTACAAGAACCTTCTGGATCTAACCCAAGGACCTCTGGGATGGAGCTAGCCCAAGCTTACCCAGGAGCTGAACAAATTCTTACAGACAGGACTCTATTTTTCCTCCTGACTGAACTAAATCCTTGTTGTAGACTTTGTTAAGTGAGAATCTTTCACCTTCCCTCTCAAAAAATGTAGTATATTAAGGTTATGCTTATAAAACTACACTGGTATAAAAGCACTCTATCTTTCTGACAATTCCACCACCTTTGGGACTTTGCCTGTTAGTGAACATGCTCCAGACTCTATTTAAATACTCTCTGTAGCTGAAACCCTCGTTTAGAAGGGGAGTCTAATTTATTGTTTGTACAGATATGACTGTATGGTATAAATAAGTAAAGCTTTCACAATGTCTTTGGAGGAAATTTGTGTAAAAGATGTGACCAGCATGCCTCCAAAACAGTCGGAATGGGGTTTATCTCATTTTCCAGGCAGGATTGTTTTATATCAGAAGATGTACCTTGTAAAGCCGCTGGGACAGGAGTTTGGAGAAGAGAGAAATCTCTGCAAAGCTATGTTGTTTTCTTCAATTCCCTTCATGCCCCGTAGCATTAGTATAATCTCACTGAGTGAGTCTGTTAAGAGATCACACAGGAGAGGTGATGAAGGGCCAGCCTAGCTACGGTATGTCTCCCTTGGATAAAAGCTTGAGTATCTAGACACATCTCACTGCTCGCTTCATAGCCAGAGGGCCTTGCAAACAGCATGAGTGACCTACAAATTCATTTTGGCTGAAAAAATACTTATGCCAAGTTTATTTTTTATGGTCGTCTTATGCAGAGAGATTCACTTCCCTCTCTTGCTTGGCCCTGGAGAGCAGTACTGACTGCTTGCTCAAGAGACTCAGCGAGGAGACTGGAGGGGACTGTCTTTGAATTTCTAGTACTGGGCAACTGGTGGAAAAGATGCTTTTTTCTGGCAGTATTTCTTCTGGGAAACTGGGAAAGGTTTAGAGAGACTGAACTCTGAACCGACCATGTTTCTTTCTTCTCTCTCTCTCCCTTCACAAAAGTCTTTCCCCAGAACCTGACTTGTAGAAGCTACCTGGGTGTTACAGATATATGAAGGATCCACATTTTCATCAGCAGCCCTCTATCAGTGCTCATCACAATCTATCTATGACTTATTTCAGAAGTCCTAGAGAGTTGTTTGCAATATATAAGATCTCCAGTGACTTGTCCAAGATCACACAGCTAGTGAGATTTGGACCTAGGTCATCCTACCTCCAAGCCTATTCTATCTATGATACCATGCTGCTTTTATGTAAAACAGATAAAAATATGAAACAGTACCCAATACTATGCAACCCCCATCCCCCGTTTTAGATTGAGAGTAGCAGAATGGTGGAAAGGGGGCCATAGAATGTTTCAAATCCTGTTGCTGTTAGTCTCCAAACAATAATTTAACTGTTGGTACTGCAAATGTGCCATCTTTGTCCAATGATCAAGGAAACATAGATACACTTCCGAAGGTACTGAACCACATCCATAGCATAATGGCTTGCACGTAGTAGGTGCTTATTGAAATATTTTAAAGGGATAAGAGAGAAATAGAAAGGACCTATATGTAAGTCTACAAATTCATTTTGGCTAAAAAAAATACTTACGCCAAGTTTATTTTTATGGTTGTCTTATGCACGGAGATTCGGTTCCCCCTCTAGTTTGTCCCTTCCATATAAGAATATGGAAGATTCATGCGGGCCGATACAAAGTGAGGTAAGCAGAACTAGGAGAACATTGCACACAGTATCAGCAATATTGTAATGATAAGCAACTTAAAGACTTAGCCACTCTGGATGACCTACACTTCCAAAGGGCTCATGATAAAAGCCCACCTCCAGAGAGAAGTCATAAACTCTTGGTGCAGAATTAAGCCTTTTTTCACTTTATTTTTCTTGCTTTTCTTTTTTGCAACATGGCTAGTGTGAAGATATGTTTTACATGAGTTCATGTTATAATGGGTATCATATTTCTTGCCTTCTCAATGGGGAAGGGAGGAGTTGGGAGAGGGCGAGAATTTGGAACTGATTAAAATAAATAAACGAATGAATGAATGAATGAATGAATAAATAGATGAATGAATGGAGTTGAATATTGTAATAAATTTAACCAAAAGACATAAGTAGTAGATAAATGGAAGGATGGCTCATTCATTCTTCTCAGTGAGGAAGATGGTGGAGTTATTTTATCCTGTACCCAAAGGCAACAAAAAACATCATTTTATGGGACATTTCATTATTTCACCTTTTAGGGCTCACAATGAACATAAGCAAACAGTGATTCAGTTTACATGTTACTATCTATTGTAGAGATTAAAGAGGTAAAGAAAGTCTGAAGAACTTGACAAGCTCCAAATGAAATCAACAGGTACCTTGATAGTAGGGAACTTCAAAGAAAAGACAGGCATGAGAAGAGGAGGGGAGGACAGTTAAAATTATGTTAGAAAATAAGATTCTAGATCAAGAAATGAACGAGTCAAAGGCTTAAAGTCTTATAGGCAAAAGCTTATAATGTAGATGTCTTATGCTTTTACAGATGACCTATGAGAGCCTTGGAGGACATAAGGTGAAATATATTACCAATGATGACTTATATGCAAGACGTGGTATAAAAAGTCATAATAAAGGGAATATGCATATATGTATATGTTTATGTATATATATGTATATGTGAGTGGGTATGTATGTGTACACATATATATGTGTATATATATATACTGAGAGAGAGAGAGAGAGAGAGAGAGAGAGAGAACAGGCACAGGGTGAGTTGAAGATGAAGGGAAGATATCTAAAAGAAATAAAATCAAATTAAAGGATGAGAGAGGAATATATTGAGAAAGGGAGATAGGGAGAGATAGAATGGGGTAAATTATCTTGCATAAAAGTGGCAAGAAAAAGCAGTTCTGGAGGAAGAGAAGAGAAGGCAGGTGAGGGGGAATGAGTGAATCTTGCCCTCATCAGATTTGACCTGAGGAGAAAATACCATACACACTCAATTGGGTATCTTACCCCACAGGAAAGAAAGAGGAAGAAGATAAAAAAGAGGGGATGACAGAAGGGAGGGCAGTTGGGGGT
>JAQQSZ010012982.1:0-11874 GCA_028646595.1 Phalanger gymnotis | reverse complement strand
AGGACGCAGTAAAAGGATCCCTGCTGTGCATTCCCAGCCTGGCCCTGCCTCCCCACCTGCACGCCCCCTGTCTCTGTGCAGGCTCACTCGGAAGCTGGGTGTGCTCTTGGGCCGGGGAGCTTGCCAAAAGCCTGAACTGAATTCTACCCAGAAAAGTTAAGGTCTGCGTTTATTGTTTCAGGTTTAATGAGCAGAGCTTTAACTCAAGGCAAAGACAAGGGCTCAAACCAGATTATGTGGCCTTAAACCACACAAGAATTTCCCTTGTGAAATTTCTTGCTGTTTGAGTTTAGTTTGTATAAAATAATCAAAACACTCTGTAGGAATTATAAGCTTTTAAAGTGTTTTATCCCCGTGGAGCGGGTTAGATCATTTATGGCAGGCCGGAACTCTGAAAGTGGTCGACTTAATTTATCACGAGCATTAGAAATCAAAATGAACATTAGAGCATTAGAAATCAGCCCTTCGTGATTTCCTCCTCCCTCCCCCTGTCCCCAAGACTCCCTGTTAGCCCATGGTCGTGGCCTGCAGAAAGTGGTAGAATAGACTGCAGTCACAGGCTTCTAGAGAGGCTTCTCTGGAGCGAGCATCAGGCAGGGGGTGGGGGTAAGGGTTCAGACGTGATCAGACTTTGAATTCTGAAAACATAGGTGCAGCGTGTTTTATGGGCAGGGTCATTGAGAGCAATCGTATTTTAAGGGACCACTTTGATTTTCCATTTCCGCGCAATTCTTGACTTTCATGAAAGATACAAATAAATCCACTTGGCTTGAAAATAATTCAATTCGGAGGAAAGAAAAGTTCCGTGCTGCCCTAACCACAGGGTCTGCGCTTTGCTTGGCGGCAGATTCCAGCCCATGTATGTTGTAGCACATGAGATTTACAGAGTTCTCTGAGGCTCGGCTCACAAGATCACAGACTTAGAAGAAACTGAAGGCACCGGGTTCAGTCCTTGCTTTCTACAAATCAGGAGGCTCAGGGAGGTGGCATGATTTGTTCATCTAACATTGTTAGGAAGCACTGAAAACAGGATTCGAGCCCAGGCCTTCCTTCCTAAATCCGAATCAGCATCCCCGCCTCAGGGTCTTCAAACTAAACCGATCATCTGTTCTGAAGTCACAGACTCACAGGCAGCAAAACAGTGTTCCGCTGTGTTCTGCTGATGCTTTCTTGTTCCTCATGGCTGGATTCACACAAAATCATGTCTCGTTCTCATACTCCAGGGCCTCAGAGAAACTGTTGTCTAATGTCTTTGATTTATGTGGGAATAGCATAATTAAAGTATTGAATTCTCAATCCAGGTTTTTATATACCCTAAGGGCTCTGTATGTATGTTATTTGTATGCATATGGACTTTTGTGTTTACATATATAAATGTGTGTGTGTGTGTGTGTGTGTGTGTGTGTATAGGGTAAGTAGGCTACCCCTTACTGGATGTCGACAAAAGAACAAAATTTTTTTTAGTGCCTACTATGTGCTGAGTGATGGGGATACAAAGAAAGGCAAAACCAGTCCCTGAGACATCATGGAATTTACAATCCAATGGGGACCCTCATGGAGATGGGAAACATATAGACCACCTCTTCCATATAAGCTAGCCCAAGGAGTGTTAGAGATCATCCCAGAAGGAAGGCAATCACATGAAAAAATAAGTCTGGCTTCTTGCAGAAGGTGAGGCTGGAGCTGAGACCTGGAGACTGGAAGCCCATTTGTTGGATAAGATGGAGTAGGTACAGGTTGAAGCAGATAGTGTCTGAAAGCTGGTCCAGCTCTGAAGTTCTGTGTTCTGTGAATGACTGATAGACGAAAGAGAGAGAGAGGGGGGGGGAGAGAGAGAGAGGAGAGAGAGAGAGAGAGACAGAGAGAGAGAGAGAGAGAGAGAGAGAGAGAGAGAGAAGAGAGAGAGACAGAGAGACAAAGTAATAGTCGAGACTCCAACTTTTCCCAATTCAATTTAATTTCATCCAATTCAAAGCAACATGTATTTAATAAACTCCTATTCTGTGCAAGGCAGTGTGCTTCAGACATAAAACTGAACATTTAAAAGGGCCTGTCCTCAAGAAGCCTGCATTCTATGAAAGAAATGCAACATGCACACAGACAAGCAAGTATAAAATATACGTGAAGTAATTCAAAATAATTTCAGGAGAGAGAGAACATGGTGGGTGGAGACAGAGAGGGAGGAAAGACCTCATGTACCAAGTAGGTCCTGAATGGGGATTCAAAGAGGCAGAGGGGAGGCAAGTGTAATGTTTAGACTTTTAAATATTTAACATTGTACGACTACCATAGTCTGGCTAAAATCATAGAAGTTCAAAGTAATAATGGATTTTATTCACAATATCAAGGGCATAAATTTCTTTACAAAAGAGCATTTTGCAATGCTAATACTTTAAATTAATTCAGTAGTTTCTAAAACAGTAAAAAGAGAGAGAAAGAGAAAGAAAGAAAAAGAAAGAAAGAAAAAGAAAGAAAGAAAGAAAGAAAGAAAGAAAGAAAGAAAGAAAGAAAAGAAGGAAGGAAGGAAGGAAGGAAGAAAGAAAGAAAGAAAGAAAGAAAGAAAGAAAGAAAGAAAGAAAGAAAGAGAAAAAAGGAAGGAAGGAAAGAAAGAAAGAGGGAAGAGGAAGAGGAAGAGGAAGGAAGGAGGGAGGGAGGGAAGGAGGAAAGAATGAAGGGAGCAAGAAGAAAAGGCTACAATTAAAAATAAACCAAATAGAAAGAAATCGTTAAAAGAATCCAATCTTTCCCCCTCCCCTTGCCAAATCATAGACTCCAAAATCTAGAATGTCCAGTATGGAATGGAATGATATTTCCTTGAACACTCCCGACAGCCTTTGGAGAACAGCTGGGTAAATGTGGGATGAGCCCTCACTCGCTCGTGTTCCATGTCAGCTCCATATGTCCTTCTTCAGCAGAGTGGTAATTTGGCCAACGGCAAATCTTCCTCGATTTTTTAGAACAAAGATGGTGGGGTTTGGGCTTTCCATCATCAGTTTTCTGAAACCCAGGCTGATGTCACTGAATCCTGAAGCAACAGATGTGGCCAGCAGGATTCAGCTCAGGCTCCCCGACTCTCGCTAAAGAAAACAATCACTACTTAGACTTAATAAAGGTAATACATCTCCTGGCCATTCCAGAACACGACTCCTAGTAGTCTGGTGTTTGTACAAAGTGAAGGCTCTGGGTAGATCTGGGCCTGGGACCCCGCTGGCCCCGCAGGCTTCATTTTGAGATGCACACAGAACTCTTAACATCATAATCCCTGAAAACTCAGAACAAAACATCAGAGACATTTTGCTTGTAGCTCGAATGATGTGTTTGTGTGGTCAGAAACGGTGGTACCACATCCCTCCTAAAATGTCTGCTCTGTGAGGGCAGGGGCCACATTATATCTACACTTTTCTCCCTCAGTGCCTGGAACAGTGCTCTCTGTATAAGCTCTCTGAATAATAACTGCTTGTGGATATATGTAAGTCACCTACAGGCAAACATTCGCAGGGAAACAAGCAAGCATGGCTTGGGTATCAGAGGACTGAGTTCAAATCTTGCCTCTGATTCTGCCTGTGTGACTTTGTGTGTTTGTATTTTATTTGGATGTATAAAATAATGAAATAAATACAATAAATAATTCAAAAAGGTACTATTTTATACACACTCTACTAGACAGGGCTAACAATTAGCTCATTAGCAACCAGGCTAATTGAACAAATTAGGCCTCACTACATTGTAGACAAGAACCTTGAAAGAAAAGACAGAGAACAGGCTAGTTTTGATGGGTATTGAGGGGAAATCTAGAATGGTCCAGAGCGATGGGCCAGTAGGACCACACTGTGAGGGAACAAAGCATGTGGGCTGCAGGGCAGGGAGGTGGCTTCCAAAAGAAAGACTAGGTTGTGAAATGAGAAGTGGGAAATCCTAAAATGAGTTTTCCCTCCCGGAGCTTTTCCTAATACCAAGAATAATAATCATCCCACTGCCCAGACTTCCCTGTTCCCTTGTGCAGTACTTTTAAATAATCCCAGACCTCTTAGGCTATAGAAGCAATGGTCAAGAACAAACACTCAGATTCCTGTTTTCTAAGTAGCTGCCAGTGCCATGTCTGCACTCTTGGGGAAGGAATAAGGTAGTCTACTCTGAGAATAAACAATTAGGGTTTCAATTTATATTCACTTTTATCTAAATTGAGAAATGAAGCTTTACTGATATTTAATATCTGAATTAATATTGACTATACGTCAGCCATCCTTGTTATATGTGGTACTAGGTGGCTAGAAGGGAGCAGGAGGAGGGACCCTTTTTTGCTACTTTGCTTTCAGCATCTTTCAATATATCATTGTTTATGTATATTCAGTTAAGTAGATTTACTGATTGCATTATTTAGGTTTAACAAAAGTAATCTTCACAAAATGAACAATTAGCTTTAAAAGTTTTGCAAAGAAATCTCAGCCTGAAGATGATGCCAAAAATATGAGCACACAAAATAGAAAGAAATGCTGGGGCTGATACTTTCTTACTCCTAATATGAGCTCTTTTATAGTCTCCTTATGAGGGGAAAACCACAATGACCTACACCAATGTGAAACAAGTCAGGAACCTTCAACTTGGATTTACATTCACTATCATTAACAATAAACCTCACCCTAAGCATATAGTGGGATATGAGATGTTAGCCAGTGATGGTGGGAAGCCATAATGATAACCAAGACATTGAAAAATGAAGCTTTTGTTAACAAAAACAATGTACACAGGCTATAAAAGCTCTCATATCTACACATTTAGAAAGCTTGGAAACATTTTCATCTGTTTAAAAATCTTCCAAAGGAACACTTTCAGGGGGTTTAAACTCATTTGTAAAAAATAGGAATGTTTGGATACCTTCTGATTTCCTTGTAAGAACAACTGATTGATGTTAGGTTGAAAATGGAAATGTACTGGCTGAATTTAAAGAAAAAAACAAACCTTTGTATAATTGGTGGATGGACTTGAAGGAGTATCATGATTTAGCAAAGATAGCCAATGTTCCAATGTTCCAGTTGGCTCCATGTCTTTTTGAGGTCTTTCTTTCAACTATGGCAGCTGTTAAAACAGATCACTGAACTAACATGACCTGGGGACCAGATCTTTGTCATAAGTCAAGATTTTCTTCTGACTCCAACCTGCCCTCCTTTCTATCAGTCTGCCCCCTTTCCCTTTTTTTCCCCTTCCCCCTCCTACTTCCTCATTAGGTAAGATCAATTTCTTTACCCAGCTGAGTATGTATGTTATTCTCTCCTTGAGCCAAATCCAATGAAAGTAAGGGTCAAACAACGTGCACCCATCCTTTCTTTCCTTCTGCTATGATAAGTCTTTTGCACCTCTTCATGTGATGTAGTTTACCCTATTCTGCCTTCCCCCTTTCCTCTTCTCTCAGTATGATCCTTTTTTACCCCTTCATTATTTTCATATCATCACATCAAAGTCAACTTATACCCATACCCTCTGCCTATGTATACTCTTAACTGCCTGAATAGAGATACAGTACTCAAGAGTTACAAGTATCATCTTCTTTTGTAGGGAAAACAATTTAAATCTTATTGAATAACACATTTTTTCCTTTCCTGTTTACCTTTTTATGCTTCTCTTGAGTCTTGTATTTGAAGATCAGATTTTCAGTTCAGCACTGGTCTTTTCATCAGGAAAGTTTTAAAGTCTCCTATTTTATTGAATGCCCATCTTTCCCCCTAAAAGATTATACTCAGTTTTGCTGCATAGTTGATTGTTGGTTGTAAACCAAACTCATTTGCCTTCTGGAATATCATATTCCAAGTCCTCTAATCCTTTAATGTAGAAGCTGCTAAGTCGTGTGTAATCCTGACTGTGATTCCTTGATACTTGAATTGTTTCTTTCTGGCTGCCTGTAGTATTTTCTCCTTGACCTGATAATTCTGGAATTTGGCTACAAAATTCCTAGGATTTTTCATCTAGGGATCTTTCAGCAGGTGATTGGTAGATGCTTTCAATGACTATTTTACCTTCTGGTCCCAGGATATCAGGGTAGTTTTCCTTGATAATTTCTTGAAAGATGCTGCCCAGGTTCTTTTTGATGATGGCCCTCAGGTAGTCCAATAATTCTTAAATTATCTCTCCTGAATCTATTTTCCAGGTCAGTTGTTTTTCCGATGAGGTATTTTATATTTTCTTCTGTTTTTCCTTTCTTTTGATTTTATTTGATTGATTCTTGACGTCTCATAGACTCATTAGCTTCCACTTGCCCAATTCTAATTTTTAACTGTTTTCTTCAGTTAGTTTTTATACTCCTTTTTCCATTTTGCCAATTATACTTTTAAAAGAGTTGTTTTCTTCAATGGATTTTTTTCCCATTTGGCCAATTCTATTTTTAAGAAGTTGTTTTCTTCAGTCAATTTTGTGCTTCCTTTCCCAAGCTGACTCCTTTTTCATAATTCTCTTTATAACTCTCATTTCTTTTCCTAATTCTTCTTCTACCCCTCTTACTTGATTTTTAAAATCCTTTTTGAGCTCCTCCAATAGGACTTTTTGGGCTTGAAACCAATTCATATTGCCCTTTGAGGCTTCACATGAAGGCAGTGTGACCTTGTTGTCCTCTTCTGAGTTTGTGTTTTGATCTTTTTTATTGCCATAGAAGCTTTCTATGGTTAGGGCTCTTTTCTGGTTCTTACTCATTTTCAGCCTATTTCCTAACTTTTAAAGTTGAGCTCCACTCCTGAGGCACAGGGGGCAATATCCCAAGCTTTCTGTTCTGGGGCCCAAGGTTCTGGCCACTGGCTTTCCACACTGGTGTCTTGGGTGCTTGTGATTTGCCCACTGTGCTGGAGGTGGCCTGGCCTCTTCATGCCTCTCGTGTCAGGGTTCTTGGATTTGCAATTTGCCTTCAGTGCTGGGACTGGAGATTTCATTGTTGGCCTGCTGAGCCAGGATCAGGGGGCCTTGGTTGCTGATCTGTGCTGTGGCTAAGAGCCTCCCTCTGGCTTGCCTGGACACTATCTACACTGGGCTATGCTCCCCTTTTACCCAAGTGAGACAGAAATTTCCTGAGGTCATTCTGAATTATCTTAAGCTGGAAAATTATTTCTCTCTATGTTTTTGTATGTTCTGTGGCTCCAAAACCTGTCTAGGGGACTGATTTAATTTTGTTTCTGAGGGTAACTGGGGAAAGCTCAGGCAACTTTGTGGCTTCTCTCTGCCATCCTGGCTCTACCATAAATCAAGGTTTTCAAAACTAATGACACATATTTGATCCTGTTGCTCCCAATCAAAATATCACTGCCTTTAGTCAGAGCAAAAGAGAGTTTATAACATCACTAAGGATAAAATAAATTATTTTGAAAGTATTATTCATTTCATATTTATCTCATCCCTTTTAGTTTCTATTTTTGTGTATATTTTATAATATATATCATGAGTCAAACAAACAGGATGCTTACTGCGTGAGGCCCACAACATTCCCAAGTGTAGCTGGAACCAGATTAAAATGTAATTGGGAAATATTTTTCCAGAATAAGTAAAAGTACAATACAACACGGATAACATTATACTTTAAAACTGTCAGTCTGTGGCCCTCAGGGATCCTTCCGTACAGATTAGTGGCCTCCATTTTTATTTGAGTTTGACACTGCTGATGTATAGGATAGATTAAAAACTAGAACATGAATAAATCCCTCTGTTTCCTTTGGTGTTTGGCAATTCAACTCCACCCTCTAGCTCTCATCTCTCTATATCTCTATGGTACTTCTCTGCCAGACCTCTGGGGAGAAATCATTGACACGATCTCCTTTCCTGTTCCACCCATTCCCAACGCACACTTACAACCTGGTTTCCATCCCCATCACTCAACTGCTCTCTCCACACTCATTAATTATATCCTTATCACCAAATCCCCTGCCATTCTACAATCCTTATCTCTCTTCATTGCTCAATAAAACTTAATACCAGAACACTTCACAAAGCATCCTTCTTGAAGGTCTTGCCTTTCTAGGATTCTGTGACTCTGTGCCCTCCTGGATATCATCTTATCCACTAATGAAGACATTTCCTAAGCCCTTAGGTTAGTCCTTGGTCGTCTTTTCTCCATATGTCCTCTCCCTGTGTGGATACAATGCTCAAATCTGTCTCTTTAGTTCTAAGCCAAGAACTATTGATGCTGCTTTCACTGAGTTCCTTCTCTGCCCCTCACCCTACCTGCTCAGCCTCTCTTGAAGGTACCATGATTCTCCCAGTCACCTGGGCTTAAAGCTTCAGCCACATCTGGTACTCTTCCTCTTTCCCCTTTGCTCTTCCCATCCAAACAATTGCAAGATTCTGCTAATCATAGCTTTGAAATATTTGTCTAATTGCTTTCTTTCCTTTTGCTCTGCCTATAACTCCTCCAATTCACACTTCTGTTTCCTCTTCCCTGGGCTATTCTAGCAGCCTCCTAACTAGTCATTCGACTTCCTGCCTCTTCCCTCTTCAAACAGTTCTACACACTATTAATCAGAAGCGAGGCTCATACTGTATCACTTTTCTGCTCAAGCACAATCAATGGCTCCCCATGGACTATTAAGTAAAACACATACTCTGTATTAAGACATCTAGCTCCTGTCTTCCTGTCCGGTCGTACAAGGAAGTAGCTTCTACATACTTGATGTTCCAGTCAGAGGAGGTGATTTGCCTTTTCCCATTCTCATTCTGCCTCTTCTTACCTTCGTGTTTTTGCTTGAGCTATCCTACGCTCCGGACTTGCCCTCTAACTCTACACGTCGAAATCTCTTTCTTCTTGCAAGAAGAAATGCAGTGACTACTTCCTCCTCTGTGATGTTTTCACTGATTTCCCCCTCCCTAACCCCAATAGCTTTCTTTCAAATTCTCCTAATGCTGTGCACCTCTCTCTTCCAATACTTCTTGAGTCCATCCTCCTAGGGAGTACGTGGGTGCTCAGGGTGTTCAGTACCTCTGATGTGAAGGACGCATAGCCCTTTTCAGGGCTGCTTTCCACTTTGGGCATCCGCCTGATTCGCCCAATTCTTACCTTCTTCAAGAAGTTGTAGAGGCACGGCGGCATCATCCTGGTAAACAATCTCAGCAGATGAGCAAAATCAGGTTGAGGGTAACCGAGGGGTCAGTGAATTAGGGAGGTGTCTAACCCAAGCATGTGAAGACTTCCCCTGATAGAATGGGCTGATGAGAACAATTTGTTTCAACGGCCATGAAGACGGCTGAATAAGACACCATGAAGCGCTTAGAGCCTGGTTACACATCAGATGCCAAAATCACCCACTGCATCCTGAGCCATTGCCAGTCATCTTGACTTTTGTCTTGCCACTGGATTTTGATGATTTTGGATGACTCAATGCAACCTGGCCTCACTTAAATCTAATTTAGGCACTAGTCAAAAGATGTCACCCATACCATTTTACCATTTTTAGCTATCTCAAAGTCACGTAGTGACAGGCAAGTGATGTGGAAGCAGGTGCAAATACACTGGAAGCTGTAGTCACAATCCCACGCACAGGCAGCCCAAGCCATAGGGTGGTATTCTCACTGGGCTGGAGTAGCAGTGGTATTTGGCAGCCCCCTGGGTATCTGAGCAGCCTTTAAGGACTTCACTGATCACCTCCTGGTGTGAGGAAGTGGCCAGAAAAGCTGCCCTAAAACTTCTCTGCTTTACCTAACCCTAGCCTGTTTACCTCACCAGGCAGAGACCCAACCCTTCTGTCAAAACAAAACTTTTGCAAAGATGATTCTACTCACATCAGCATACCTGAAAGATGAATGGCTCTCGTTGTGAGAGAATTCAGGAGGTATCACATCCAAATAGCAGCCCTGGGTGAAACAAAGCTGGCAAATGAAGGCAAGCTTGACAACACTGGAACTGGATACATGTTTTTCTGGAATGGCCACAGTAATGGGGAAGGCCATGAAGTTGGCACAGATTTTGAAATCAAAACTAATACAGTTAAAAAGCTTGTACACCCCCCCAGAGGAGTGAATGAGAGGCTCGTGACAATGTGATTGCCCCTTGCAGGAAAGGCTGTGCCACCATCATCAGCATGAATGCTCCCACCATGGTTAGCCCTGATGAAGTCAGAGGCCACTTTTATGATGACCTGGGTACTCCAAAAGAGGATTACCTTGCAGTTCTGGGTGACTTTAGTCCTAGAACAGGCACAGACTATCAGACATAGCAGAGAGTCCTTGGGAGGAATGGAGTCAGAAACAGTAAGAGCAACGGTCACTTACTGCTGAAGACCTGTGGGAGTGTTTTAAGCAATGTTGCCAGATGCCTTCAGCAAGGAGGAAGATGGGATCAAGGTGGGTTTCTACACTGAGGACAAATTATTTAACTTGAAAAGGCCTTGAGCCACGACTAAAGTGGAGGCAGAGTTGGCGCATGACTTTTTGCTTGCAGATGATTGTGCACTCAATGCACTCTCTGAGGCTGAGATGCAACAGAGTATGCATCAATTGATTCTCTGCCATTTGTGCAAATTTCGGCCTGACAAATAATGCCCAGAAAATACAGGTTCTCCACCAGCCAGCACCACACCTTCCACACATAGAACCATCAGTTACAGCAACTAGAGAGATTTTCAATACTGTGGATACGTTCACTGCCTTGGCAGGACACTTTCCAGGGACATGTACATTGATGATGAGGTTGACACATGCATTGCCAGAGCTAGTTCAGCATTTAGGAAGCTGAGAAGGAAAGTATGGGGGAGAAGGGGCATTAGGCTGCTACCAAGCTGAAGGTCTACAGAGCTGTTATACTGACCTCATTGCTGTATGCCTGTGAAACCTGGACCATCTACCAGTACCATGCCAGGAAACTGAATCGCTTCTATCTGAATTGTTTTAGGAAGATTCTGAAGATCACCTGGCAGGATAAGGTTCCAGGCACTGAGGTCCTTACTCAATCTAAACTGCCAAGCATTCAAACTCTGCTACATAAAGCGCAACTCCAATGGGCTGGCCACATCGCTCAAAATGCCAAACATATGTTTGCCTAAACGACTATTTTAACGAGAACTCACCCAAGGCAGGTGCTCACATAGTGGTCAGAAGAAGTGATATAAGTTCACCCTCAGGGCTTCTCTGAAGAACTTTGGAATACAATGATCCAAGACAACCCCAAAGGATGCTATCCACCTCCAGAGAAATATCTGATGGAGTCTGACTGCAGATCAAAGCATACTATTTTCCACTTTCTTGTGTGTGTGTGTGTGTGTGTGTGTGTGTGTGTGTGTTCCCTTTTTGGTTTATTTCTTCTTTCACAACATGACTAATATGTGGGGGGGAAGAACTTTGGAATTTATTGGGAGACATAGAGATATTGGCACAGGACTGGCCAACATGGCATGCCCACATCAAAGAAGACACTATGTTCTATGAGTGAAACAGAATTGCAGATGCCCAAAAGAAATGTGAGACATGCAAATTTAGAGAACAAACCTCAAACGTTCACACGGACTATTTGTGCCTGACCTGTGGAAGAGCCTTCCGAGCTCATGTTGGTCTGATCAGCCACGGTCGGACCACTGGACCTTGACCCCTACGTGGTGATATCATTTTGGTCTGCTTTGAGTTCGAGGGACACCCAACCAACCTTCCTGTGAATCCTATTTCACCTTGGGTGACCCTTGCGTTTAGCACAAGACCTGAAGCACAGAAGGTATTCTTGTTGAATGGAAGTGAGCTGTTTAAAAGGGCACTTAAGGGTAATGCCTACAACAGCAATAATAATAATAATAGATGTTTATGCATAGCTGTCTAGTTTCTAAAGCACTCTACATGCACTACACCCAGGTCCTGCTTAGTGTGAATGAGGAATTCCTAGGTATGGTCACCTTATTTGAATTCACACTGCAGCTAGGTGGA
>JAQQSZ010012981.1:0-11874 GCA_028646595.1 Phalanger gymnotis | reverse complement strand
GGGCGGCGGTGTGTGATGAGAAGGTCTAGTGGCCCTAGCGCAAGAGTATTCGCAGCACAGTGTCTTGCATGTCATAGGCATTTAATCAATGTTCATTTATTGGAATTGAAATCAAGGATGATGAAGCAATTGACTTTCAAGACTCACACACTCAGGCCCAAGGGCTGACCACAGCCAGGGGGCCCTTAGCAAGGTAGCACAGCAGGGAGAGATTCGGAGGTGGATCAGAAAAGGCTTTAGCAACTCCACCATTAGGAAGGAATCTGTGCAAATCTATGTCATGCATGGTTATTTCAGGGGAAACAAACAGGGACTGGGTGGGCCTTTTGAACAGAACAGCTTTAGGACTGGGAATAGAGCACGAGACTTAGAATCACAAAACTTGGGTTCAAATCCTTCCTCAGTCACTTAGAATTTAGAACTGCTGAGAACAGGAAGAGAATTCAGCCCTTTGTTTTACAGAGAAGAAAACGGAGTCCTAGACGGGTTAACTAATTTACCCAAGATCACAGTGGTATTAAATGGCCAAGCCAGCATCTGCTTCCACATCCTCTTTCCATTCTACTCTGAGTTGAGTCACAACAGTGAGAAGGGGCCTATCTTTAGGGGATCCCCAGTGAGGTTCCCTTTTAACTTCCAGTAACCTGTGCTTTCCCTTCCACACAGCAGCCTCCTCGCCTCCCCATTGACCTGAGTCTTTAAGGTCTCCACACATGGAGGATTTGATTCACATGTGGATTTGATCCTATGATAACTATAGCTTACATTTCTGGAGGGCTGGAAATTTGTGTGGCGCTTTGCTCCCGACAACCCTGTGGAATGTGGTACAATGTAAAGAGGCAGGATTTGAAGTTGGAGGACTTGGGTTCAAGTCATGGGTCAGCCACTTTCTACTTTTGTGACCTCGGATGAGACCCATAACCTCTCTGGACCTCAGTTTCCTCATTTGTAAAATGAGGTATTTAGATTGCATGACCTTTGACATCCCAAAACAAGAGAGTTCTATGTAGGGTCTATAAACTTTTTTTAATTGATAACTGTATCAATATAATTGGTCTGTTTTCTAATCTTGTGTTTTTTTATGCATTTAAAAACATTATTCTGAGAAGAGGTCCATAGAACTCATGAGACTGCCCAAAGAATTGATGGTACAAAGAGGGTTAAGAATCAGTGCTTTAAACTAGACCTCTAATCTTTTCACTGGGCCTTTGACACTGCCTACCCATGCCTCTCCTGCAAAATTTATATTGTTATTTACTTTGTATTATATGTGACTTTGTATTGTATCTTTGTATGTTTTCATAGGTACTTAACATGTATACATGTTGCATCCTCCCAATAGAATATAAGCTTCACAAGAGAAGGGAATTTCATTTTTACAGGTGAGGAAACTGAGGCCCATGGAAGTTATGTGACTTATCTAAGGTCACATAGGTAATAAGTGGCCCACCTGTGATTTGAACCCAGGTTCTCTGACTTTAAATCCTACCTTTATTCATGGTACCACATTTCATAGGCTTGTTGGGAGCAAAGTGCCATGTAAAAATTTCAAGCCCTTTAGAAATGTGAGTGGTGTTTATTATAAGATCAAATCCATGTTGGTCCATGTGGAGACCCTGAAGACTCAGGTTGGCCAGAAAGTCTGCGAGGAGACTGCTGTGTAGAAGGGAAAGCACAGGTTATTGACAGCTTAAAAGGAAATCATGCTTAGCTCCTCCAAAGAAAGGCTCCTTCCCACTGCTGCTCCCATGCAAATTCCTCCTGGATTCTGGTGTCTCTTACCTGGGTTCCTGCCTATGCCCCTCAGCCCATGCCATGAATACTCTCCTGTGCCTCTGTCTAAGTAGTCTTCTCTCCTCCTAACACTGTCCAGGATTGATCACTGGCACCCAAGTCTCCATCTGCAATTTAAGCCCAGCAGGCTATTTACTGAAAACAACCCAACTGTGCAAACCTAAAACGAGCCAGGCTGTGTCCCTGGATTCATGAGCCATCAGGGACAACTTCAACGCCAGAGCTTCCAGAGCTGATTGTGTGTGTGTGTGTGTGTGTGTGTGTGTGTGTGTGTTGTTTGTGTTTGTGTAGCACGTACTCCTATTTGATTGCCCCACCCCACCCCTTTTCTGGGCACCTACCCAAATTTTACATTTCAGAGCTAGGAGGGAGAGTTCAATTTGGCCCTAATACAAACTCCACAGTCATTGAAGTGCCATCTTCATTTAGTTAACGTTCTTTCTGGGCAATCCTGGCTCACATTCATCTTTATTATACAGTGATGGGGTTAGCTTCATGGTAGGTGGTGATTCCGGGTTCAGCATAAAATCACTTCTTGCAGATGCTTCTACCCCACAGACCATCAGCTACATAGGCAGGAGGTTGAGTTCTAGGTAGGGGCCAGTGATGCCTTGCCCCCTGCTTGCCAAATCCAGCTGGTCATCGGTCAGGAGAAGGCAGGACATGCTTTTTGTTTGCTTGGTGTGGTACTGAGGTCTCATTTCAGCCAAAGAAAGAAACCCAACCCAAACTCAGTGTTCAACAGGCAGGCATTTTAAGCTTTGCAATTTATGGATCAGCCAAATAGAGAGGATCTGATCATTCTCCCATCTCAGTCAATCAGTCAGCAAATATTTATTAAGCACCAGTTATGGACCCAGCCCAGAAAGAGTTCTTGGAGAGGTATAAGAAGACATTTTTGCCCTCGGGGAGTTTATAATCCAGTTGCAAATGCCAAATGAAGCTACACAAAGCAGTTAGGGAATGGGATGGAAAATCATCAGAGAAGAGCGAAACCTTTGTGGACTGCAGTAGCTTTCATAGATTGAGAGCTAGAAGGACCTTTAGAAATCATCAGTAGGATGTAGTGGAAGGATCATTGGACTTTGGGGTCAAGAGGCCCTGGTTTCAAAATCCATCTCCTAGTCATCCTGCATGTATGATCCTGGGAAAGAGTCTCTGGGAGAGAGAGCCCCTGTTTTCTAACCTACAGAAAGAGAATAATCACCTACCTCACTGCGTGATAGGCTCAAAGGAGATGATGTATGTAAATCAGGTGCTTTGTAAACCTCAAAGTACGATATAAATGTTAAATACTTTCATCACCCAGACCAACTCTCTTATTTTGCTGTAACCTTCTAAGGCTTCAGGTAACAAATCAGCTGTGACCTGGACCCTGGAGAACATGGGCAGAGAGTAGTAGAGAAGATACTCAAAGTGGGGAGAATATCTTATTGGCCTGGGCTAGAGTCTGTTTGGGAAGGAGAGTAATGGGAAGTAAGACTGGATAGGGAGGATGGGACCAGATTATGAAAGGTATTGGCTGTTAGAAGGGAGCAGTATAGGTTTGCTGCATCAGACAATAGAGAGCCCCTGCCCCAGAAAAGGAGCCTGGGGAAACACATGTGATATATTATATGAGCCAATGTACTTGTAAGCTGAGACGTATTTTGGAGGAGAACCTGGGTCAAAATCTTATATGTGAACTCTGTAAGGACAAGGGCTGTTTTTGCCCTTCTTTGTTTCCCTAGCTTTTAGCACAGTGCCTAGAACATAGTAGGTGCTTTAAAAAATACTTGTTGAAAACCAGAAAATGCTAAATGTTGGAGAAGATGTGGGAAATTTGGAACATGAATGCATTGTTGGTGGAGTTGTAAACTGATCCAACCATTCTGGAGAGCAATTTGGAACTGTGCTCAAAGGGCTATAAAACTTTGACCCAGCAATACCAATTCTAGGTTTGTATCCCAAAGAGATTATAAAAACAGGGAAAGGACCCACATATACACAGCTCTTTTTGTGGTGGACAAGAATTGGAAATTGAAGGGATGCCCATCAATTGGGGAATGGCTGAGCAAGTTTTGGTATTGAATATAATGTAATACTATTGTGCTATAAGAAATGGTGAGCAGGTAGACTTTAGAAAAACCTGGAAAGACTTATATGAACTGATGCTAAGTGAAGTCAGCAGAACCAGAACATTGTACACAATAGCAGCAACATTGTGCTATAACTAACTTTGATTGACTTAGCTCTTCTCAGTAATGCAAGGATCTAAGGAAACTCCAAAAGACTCATGGTGGAAAATGCTATGTACATCCAGAGAAAGAACTGTGGAATCTGAATGCAGATCGAAGCAGACTGTTTGCTTTTTTTGTTGTTATTTTGTTTTATTTCTTCTTTCTCATGGTTCTGCCCATTGGTTCTAATTCTGCTTTACAACATGGCTAATGTGAAACTTTGTTTAATATGAATGTATATGTAGAGCCTATATCAGATTGTAAGCCATCTCGGGGAGGAGGAAGGGGAAGGAGGCAGACAAAATTTAAAATTCAAAATCTTGTGGAGGTGAATGTTGAAAACTAAAAAAACTAATTAAAAAAAAAAAAAAGAAAAAAATTCTTGTTGAATTGCAATCTGCAGAATGTTCCAAGACCTCGATCTTTCCTGACACCGCCTCTCCATGCCCTGAACCTGGCTGACTGTTGTCCCTTCTTCTTACTCCTCTGCCTTTTCACTCCCCGGGTTGGGGGAGAGATCAGCCATTCAGAGTTTGCCCCCACTCACCAAATCCCATGGAATCACGGCTCAGCAGGTGAGGGGGGAGCAGAAGAAGAGGGAAGAAATACATCTTCAGGTTCTGGGCCTGTTGCCTGGGTCTGGTCTGCTTGGCAGCCTGATTTTAATTTCCCCCTCTGTGGTTTCTTTGAGGCTCTGTACCCTTGGGCCGAGCAGTGATCATCTTTCTTTAATGTAAAAAAAATGGAGGAAGATTTTTTTCTTGGCAGATGAGCTTCTGAAAGAAAAGGTACTTTAAACTGCGTTTCCTCCTGGTTTGTCTTTGGTGTCTGTCTTTTTACTCAACTGCAGTTCAGCTTCTTGATAGAGAGACACCCTTCTGACTATGGGGTTCAAAGGCCCCTGCTGAACTTTGACTTCATTGCCTCCTTAGATACAGTGATGCATTGTGATTGAAGAGCTGATGGCCAGCTGTCCTCCTCAGTGTCAGGAAAACCTGAATTCCCCTCAGTTAATCTCTCTGATAACCAGTTTCATTTGTTAAATGACAATTCCAAAACCTGTAGTACCCACAGCATAGGGCTACTGTGAAGTTCATGTGAAATCATCTAAATATAAAACATTTTGCAATCTTTAAAGCTTCATGTAATTATCAGTTATTATCATACAGTATAGCCCTACGCTACTTTGTCCCACCCACCTTTGTTCCCCCTGTAGCCTTCAACTTCTGTTTCATAGATGTCTCCAGTCTCTTCCTACCCCTGCTCCTGACGCCAGCTCCAGTCCCCCACCCTAAATCCCTACTGGACCATCTGGTCATCATTAACCTTTTGTTTGAGGTCCCATAGTTACAGCCCCTCCTTACCTTACCCTCATCTCTGGTCCCAACTTCATGTTTTACCCTGAGTTCTAACTCTGGGTGCCTTGCCACCAATATATGTTTTATTCATGACCACAGTGATATCCCAATTTGAATCCAAAGAAGCTGGTGCTCAGTTCTAGTCCGAGGTAAGGAAATGAACTAGCCATGTGAACAATAGATATTCTGGTGTTGTTATTAACCTGAATTGGGGTGTATAAGTCATATTGTCCATTCAGCCAGTTTTTCTTCCCTGTACACACACACACACACACACACACACACGAATGTAGAGCCCACTCAGATTTGTGTGAATTCTGCAGTTGGCTAATACAGAGGAGCCTTTTCCAAAGGGAGGCTGTGAATCTTTGAAAAGTGTCCGCTGTTCAACGCCAGACCAGCCTGGACTAATTTATAAAGTGCCTCACAAAACCGAACAAATACTGACTTGTGTTTCCCCACATAGCATCTTGGCTGGCTTCCTCACACCTGACCTCACACCCATTAATCTGCCTTTTAACTGAGTCTGCATGTGGCCAAGACACATGGTGAAATTCATCAGCCTCAACTCAAGCCCCCAGTGGGACTTCTCTGAACTAGGTCACCTCAAAGTTTCACCTTCAGTCACCCTCAGTGGCACCACTTTGGCTCTTCCTGGCAGTGCCGACTGCCAGGTCCTAATGTTGAGCCAACCTGGCAGGTTATAGGCATTCTGTCACTTGGGGCTGTTCCCAGATGGGGAACAAACCACCCCTCATGCCTTCCATGTCACCTGCCCTGAAGACATTAGATTAGAAGGCTGGCTGCCTTGTCTCTAAGATGCCTGTGACTTTAGATCAGATAATTGTGGCCCACATAAGCTCTATGGATCCTTATCCCAATCTTCACTGCCACTGATGAGTTGGGTCCCGAAAGCTTGGATAGATACATGTCTTCTTCAGGATTCTAGGGACCAAGGATGATTCTCTAATGCCATTGGTCTGAATCTCCCCTCATGTGTTCTTCCCCCTCAAAATTATCAGTCGAGAATTAATTTAGGCAGTCAGCCTTAAGAAGTTTTCAGAAAGGGGCTTCTAATAAGGTTGCATAATAAAAATTGCTGGTATAAGAAATCCTCCTGAAAACCTGCTATCCCTTAAACATACAGCCAGAATCTGTGACAAAGGGGTAAGTCACAGTTTCTGATTGCTGGAAGTCCTTTCCTCCCATTTATGAGATGCTCAAGAAATTCCCCTTAAAAATGGTGACTCCATGTCCATCCATCTGTCTTTGGCTCTCAATGCAGACACTGCCACCATCTGATGATCCTAGGATACCTCAGGATATCCCATCTGACAAGAATGACATCTGACATCTGACAAGGCTGCCTCTCTAGACTATTAAGCTAAGGCATCAATGGGAAGATGGAAACCCACATCTTCTGGACCCTTTGAGGCTAGAAGATCCTCTTCCATCAAAGAGTTTAAGGGTTGGGGATAAACCTGGTCAAGGCTTTGGGCTTCTGCTAAAAATTCACAGTCCCTTTAATTGCTGGAATTCCTCCATTCTAGTTAATTTGATGCTTTTCTACAGAATCCAGAAGTCATCCCAAATCCCCCAAAGCACTTAGGACAGACCTCTTGTCTGTTGTCATTTCATTTTATTAAGTAACTTTCAAAGACTTTTTATTTTTCCAATTAGTCTAAAGCCTATGAGTGATCAACTGATGGGGACATGTTCTCACCAAGACTAAAATGGGGTTGAAATGATCTCAGTTTCACTTTTATACAGTGTTAGAGCTGGGTCCTACATGGGGTCATTTCTAACCAGGCTGCACTCAGACTTCTCCATTATGCCCCCAACATTTCATCCTAGAAGATCACTTCAGCCCTGTAATATGCACCTACAAAGTGCCTTCCAGCCCTTGGACCCCCACCTCAATTTGCATGGCTCCTCCCTTAGCCTCCATCTAAGAAGGGCTAGCAACTAGGACCATCTCTTCATTTCTCCCCCAGTCTGCACTCTTCTTCATTCCCACCTAGGGTACCTTCTCTTCCCACCCCTGTTTCAGCTTCCTTTTAAGTGTTTGTCTTCCCCATTAGAACATAAGCTCCTTGAGGGCAGGGGCTTTCTTTTTGTTTATATTTCTCTTCCCAGTTCTTTGCATAGTGCCTGGTAACATAATAAGTACTTCAGTGCTTGTTGACTGACTGACCAACCTAACCTCTTTATTTTACAGAGTGGGAAACTGAGGGCCAGAGGAGTTATATGAGTTGCCTAAGTCTACATAGCTACTATTAGTAGAACCAGGACTAAACACAAGGCCTTTTAACTTTTAGACCAATAATCTTTCCAAGACAGCATGCTGATTTTTTTGTTAAGTTTGTTGCCGATGCCAAGAGCAGGCCTTTTGGCATAGGGATTCTTGCTTAGGTATTGGTCCCAACAGAGCTGTGGTTTTCCAACTTCTTTCTTTGTGCCACAGAAGTCTTTTGCATGAGGAAGTGAAGTCACTGAACACTTCAGATGATAACACTCTGGGGTAATTTGAAAGACTTGCACAAGTGTAGTTGCCCTTCCTTTAGGGCAGCCCATTTGTGAGCTAAAGGCCTGACATGTTTTGAGGTTTGTGCATGTGTGAACTTTGAACTTAGCCTACAATGAGTTATGTATCAGTAAAAATTTGACTAAACAAAATTACTTATAAATTTTCTTACTCGGACATTTATAAATCTACAGCAAAATAACATTCACTAGGTCTGCTAAGATAGACCAAGGGATACTTGGAACCCGCCAGTGGGCTGCTGTGGGGGCACACCCTTGGAGAGCCACTTCCCTACATCTCTGAGGTTTCTTCCATCTTTGAGATCCAGCGACGTCGAGAGACCTGAGACCAAGAGAGGCAGGCTGTGTGGGGGTGCTGAGAATCTCCTCTCGATCTCCCAATTGTTTCTCCCTATTGTCTTTATAAAATCCTTTTAAAACTTACAGACTCCATCTGTCTACACAACAGAACCCACCCATGAACTGCATTTAAAGGCAAAGTGAATTGTCTTCTCACGGCTCATAAATTTCAGGCATCTAGCTCAGGTGCCTAGAACTTAGTAGGTCCAATAAATGAATGGACAGACAACTCTGCAAGCCTGTAGTCATAGGAACACGAATTTAGAGCTAAAAGGTAGAACTTAGAAGAAAGAATTCACACCCACATGCTCGGACTCCAAATCCAGTGGTCTATTCATTGTACTATGCTGCCTCCTTGGAAGGCCACATAGTTTTTGTCATCAGTAGGCCATACGAAGGTCATCAGGAAGACTCATCTTCATGAGGTCAAATCCAGCCTCAGATACTTCCTACCTGTGTGACTCTGGGCAAGTCACTTAACCCTGTTTGCTTCAGTTTCCTCATCTATAAAATGGGTTGGAAAAGGAAATAACAAACCATTCCAGTATCTTTGCCAAGAAAACCCCAAATGGGGTCATGAAGAATTGGACATGACTGAACAAAATTGAGGTAGAGAGAGGTTAAGTGATTTGCCCAGGGTCATAAAGCTAGTAACTGTCTGAGGCTGGATTTGAACTCAGATCTTCTTGGTTTTAAGCCCAGCACTCTATCCACTGTTCCGCTGAGTTCTTCTCAGCAGCTCTAGGATTCTGACTGATGGTGGACCATCTTAACTAACTTATCTACCTGTATTCTTCACGTCTAGCTTGTTCTTGAAACCTGGTTATCCCTCTAGACCTCATTTGGTCTTACCAGAGTGCACATCTCTTGTGAATTGTTGAGATATTATTTGTAAAAAAAAGTTCTTGGCACATAGTAGGCACTTATTCTCTTTTCCTTACTAATTTCTGGTACTTGCCAATTCCTCTACAATAGAACGTTCAATCTGATGTCAGAGGTTCTGGATTCAAATCTTGTCTCTGTTACTTGCTACTTGTGTGGCCTCGGGCAATCATAACCTCTCTGGGTCTATACTTTCTCCTCTGTAAAATGAGAGAGTGGGTCTAGGTAGCCGTACAAGGCCCCTTCCAGCTCCCAATCTAAGATGCTGTAAGCCTGCAGTCTTGCCTGACTAACTGTGCTCCTGATCTCCAGGTGGGTCCTCCTTTTGGTAATGGATCAATGATTGATAACATCAGTCAGAGCCACATCATGGTAGGGTTGTGAACATTGAGCTAAGGAGCTTGACTTGTACTCTGTAGGTGATGGCAAATTACCAAGGTCTTTTTGAGCAGGGAGACAGTGTGGCGTAGTGGATGGGAGTCTGGTCTTGGAGTTAGCAAGACCTGGGATAAAATCCTGCCTCTGACACCTACCTGTAGCTGTGTGACCCTGGACGAGCCAATTTCTCAACATCCCAGGGAAGCATCTGAGGGTATAAGTTGCAGATTGGCATGTGGTGTGTATCAAGCCGGGGTGTATCCACCTTGTGAGTACTCTATTCTGACCAAGAGACTTGAGCTTGAAATGGCCAAGGTCTCCCACTGCATCTGGGGCCATCACCAGTTGTCTTGACCTGTCTTAACACTGGACTTGAATGACTCTGGAGGAGACAGTGAGCCTGATGACTTTGCACAGCCCTGCCTCACTTAAATCCAATTCACTTGCAAGTCAAGACATCACCCTGCTGATGTCCTCTTTGAGAACAAAGGATAAACAACACCCAAGTCTGACCTAGTCTGATGAAGTCCCAGGTGTGGACTCAAAAAAGCCCCCAAATGGCCCAACACAGAGCTATTCTTTAGGAAGATTCATTTGGTATCAGTGCAGTGTATGAATTGAAGGTGTTAGGTGTGGGACTGGGTGGGGGGAGTCAAGGGAAGATTGATTTGAAGACCATTCCTGGGGCAGCTAGGTGGTGCAGCGAGTAGAGCACCAGCCCTGAAGTCAGGAGGACCTGAGTACAAATCCGGCCTCAGACACTTGACGTATTTACTAGCTGTGTGACCTTGGGCAAGTCACTTAACCCCAACTGCCCTGCCTTCCCCCCTCCAAAAAATAAAAAAAAAGACCATTCCAATAATAGGCATTGAGGCATGAACTAAGTGGGGTGTTACTAGTGGGAGAAGACAAATGCCACAGGGACCATAGGAGGATAGTTTGAAGCAATGCTGTCAAACTCAAATAGAAATTGTGTGTGTTGGGGCAGCTAGGTGGCGCAGTGAGTAGAGCATTGGCCATGGAGTCAGGAGGACCTGAGTTCAAATGCAGCCTCAGTCACTTGACCCTGGGCAAGTCACTTAACCCCAATTGCCCTGCTTTCCCTTCTGCAAAAAAAAAAAATTGTGTATGTGGGGAAAGATCCCTCTGGCCAGCAGATTGACTTAGTTTTGAAATCTAAGACTATGTTTTATTATATTTTTACTTATTTTGTTAAATATTTCCCAATGAGGTAGTGCAGTAGATAGAGTGTCAGGCCTGGAGTCAGGGAGACTCATCTTCATGAGTTCAAATCTGGCCTGAGACACTTAGCTGTGTGACCCTGGGCAAGTCACTTTACCCTGTTTGCCTCAGTTTCCTCATTTGTAAAATAAGCTGGAGAAGGAAATGGCAAACCACTCCAATATCTTTGCCAAGAAAACCCCAAATGGGTCAGAGTTGGATGTCACTGAACATTTATTTAATTTTTTAAATTTTATTTAATATTTTTAGTTTTCAGCATAGATTTTCACAAGAGTTTGAATTACAAATTTTCTCCCCATTTCTACCCTCCCTTCCACTCCAAGGTGGCATATATTCTGATTGCCCTGTTCCCAAGTCAGCCCTCTCTTCTGTCACCCCACTACCCCATCCCCTTGTCCCTTACTTTCTCGTAGGTCAAGATAGATTTCTATGCCCCGTTGCCTGTATATCTTATTTCCTAGTAGCATGCAAACACTTTTTTTTGAACATCTGCTTTTAAAACTTTGAGTTCCAGATTCTCTCCCCTCTTCCCTCCCTACCCACCCTCCCTAAAAAGGCAAGCAATTCAACATAGGCCACATGTGTATCGTTATGTATAAACCCTTCCACAATACTCATGAAGTGAAGGACTAACTATATTTTGCTCCTTCCTATCCTGTCCCCCTTTGTTCAGTTTTCTCCCTTGACCCTGTCCCTTTTCGAAAGTGTTTGCTTTTGATGACCTCCTCCCCCATCTGCCCGCCCTTCTATCATCCTCTTTTTTTATCTCCTTTCTCCTTCTTTCCTGTGAGGTAAGATACTCAATTGAGTGTGTATGTTATTCCCTCCTCAGGTAAAATCCTACGAGAGCAAGGTTCACTCATTCCCCCTCACCTGCCCCCTCTTCCCTTCCAATGAACTGCTTTGTCTTGCCACTTTTATGTGAGATAATTTACCCTATTGTATCTTTCCCTTTCTCCCTCTCTCAATATATTCCTCTCTCATCCCTTAATTTGCTTTTATTTTTTTAGATATCACCCCTTCATATTCAACAAACACTGTGCCCTCTGTGTGTGTGTGTGTATGTATGTATGTATGTGTATATATATATATATATTCTCTTCAGCTACCCTAATACT
>JAQQSZ010012980.1:0-11875 GCA_028646595.1 Phalanger gymnotis | reverse complement strand
AAAACTACTTGAAATAATAAACAACTTAATAAATAAATCCTCAGCATTCCTATACATTACTAACAAAGCCCAACAGCAAGAGATAGAAAGAGAAATTCCATTCAAAGTTACTGTAGACACTATAAAATATTTGGGAGTCTATCTGCCAAGACAAACCCAGGGCCTATATGAACATAATTATGAAACACTTTTCACACGAATAAAGTCATATCTAAATAAATGGAAAAATATCAGTTGCTCATGGTTAGGCTGAGCTAATATAATAAAAATGACAATTTTACCTAAATTAATCTTTCTATTCAGTGCTATACCAATTGAATTACCAAAAAATTATTTTACAGAGCTGGACAAAATAATAACAAAATTCATCTGGAAGAACAAGAGATCTAGAATATCCTTGATTAACTTCTTAAAGAGGCCTATTCACTGAATGGGCGTTACCTCATTCAAAGTGAGAACCTGAAAAGACCTTAGCCTGAAAGGGCCAGGGTCTCCCAATGCATCCTGGGCCATTTCCAGTCATCCTGGTGATTATCAGGCCACTGGACCCAGATGGCTCTGTAGGAGAAAGTGAGGCTGGCAACCTTGCACAGCCTTCCCTCATTCAAATCAAAGTCAACCTAAAGTCATGTTGTCATCGTTTCCCTGATGTCATGGTCTTCTTTGAGAACGAAGGACAAACACAACTTCCTCTGTGATCCAGGCCCCATCTTGAGTTATTTATGGCGCTAATTTGCTTTATATTGTCTCTCTATGTACCTCTTAGTTGTAGGAATGGCTGAATACGGGAAGATTAGTTGCCTTCAGGCTGTATAGTCTGTGCCACTGTTTGGAAGCCAGGTTATGAGTTGCTCTGTGTCAGGAATGTCACTAGATATTGCTGCCCATCATCTTCTCTTGCCCCTCTTTTATGCCAGTAAGCTATCTTGTGGTAGGCCACCACAACACTGGGCAGCCCTGTCCTCCTGCTTTTCTACTTACAGGTAACTTCCTGTCTCTTCCTCCAGCATAAAGTTTATTTTAAAATACATTTTGTTGGTACCTTTTGTTTTTATAGCAACTAAATTTCCTAATATATCTCTCCCTTTTCCCTCCCAGAGAGACATCTCTTATAACAAAAAAAGAGAGGAAAAAATCAGTTCAACAAAAATGACCAACACATTAAAAAAGACATTATATACAGTCTGACATTCTACACTCCTAGTCTCCCACCTCTGCAAGTAGGAGGGGGGTGCCTTCTCACATTTCTTATTTGAGATTAAATTTAGTCATTATAATTTCACAGGATTTATTTTCATTTTCTGGTTATTTTTTGATGTTGTTTTGTTCTGTTTTGTTGTTTAGCCCTTTTCATTTGTATGGCCTGGTTTTGTTTTACTTTGCATCAGGTCATATGAGACTTCCTTACTTCTCTAATTTCATCTTCGTCATATCCTTTAGTATAGTAATACTCTGTTACATTCACATACTCCATCTTCTTCAGCCATTCTCTAAACAAAGGGTGTTTACTCTATTTTCAGTTTTTTGCTACTACAAAAAGTGCTGTTCTGGTTTTGGTTTATGCAGTGCCTTCATTTTTGTCATTGATCTCCTTGAAGTGTGTGTCTGCAAGTGGGCATATACCCCAATGTATGTAAAAAGTACATATGACCACTATCTGCCTCAGTTTCCTTAACTATAAAATGAGGATATTAATAACAACTACCTCCTAGGGTGGTGAGCATTGAAGAAAATAGTATTTGTGAAGTGCTTAGCACAGTGCACGTAAAAGCTTCCCCCCCTCCCCAAATTTCAGGGTTAAATGTATTGACATTTGAGTTACTTTCTTAGCATAATTCCAAATTGATTTTCAGAATTGGTAGACCAATTGACTGCTCTACCAACAGTGTATTAGTATGTCTTTTTCCACAGTCATTCCAACATTGACTATTCCATTTTCATCATGTATATTAATTTGCTGGTGTGAAGTGAAACCTAAAGGGTTGTTTTGATTTGCAATTCTCTTAGTGATTTGGAGCAGTGTTTCATATGATCATTAAGAGTTTGCAGTTCTTTTTTCTTTGACCACCATCTTTTGGGGAATGCCATTTGGTTCCATATTTCTATTAGATACTTATGTATCTTGGATGTCAGACCCTTATCATATGCTCGATGCCAACATTTTTGTCTCCTAATATACCACTTCTCTTCTTGTTACAGTTTTGTTTATTTTGTTTGTGCAAAAGGTTTTCAGTTTTATGTAATCAAATTATGTATTTTATCGTTTGTGATTGCTTCTCTCTCTTACAAACAATTTACTCTTTGGTAACAGCTATGAAAGCTATTTCTTGTGGTTCCCTTCTCATTTTTTTTATCATATGACCTTTAATATTGAGATCATACATTTGAGTATATTGTAGTTATACTGTACACAGTGTTAGCCTACTTCTAATTATTCCCAGTAGTACAAAGCTTAAATAAAAATGTGTGATGAAACAAGTATTTATAGTGACCCACAGAACCGGCCCTTCTTATTTGAGCCTCCTGTCCAAGTAGTGCTTGGCTCTGATTAATGTGTCTGCGTGTTGATGAAACTTGCCTTTATCCTGTTGTTAGTCTAGTTTTTGACTATAGCACTTTTCATTAGGAGACCCAAAACATCCCAAGATCATTGGAGATGGTCTGATCCTAAAGCTTGCTGATCCTTAGGGTATTATTGGACACATTATCCCATTTGATTTGAGTTGGATTATTTACATGGCAGGGAAAATGAACCTAACATTTTGGTATAGAAACAAGGCTGCCTTTGTTCCAGCCAAAGTGGTAACTTTAGGGAACAACCCATTAATTATCTGTGATAGCTAACTCCCAGGGGCATCTTTTACAGTCCGGTGTTGTCTCTGTGAATAGAAACAAAAAGTGGTTGTCAGAGTTATAAATTTTTGTGGACCGATCAGTTGTCAGCAGCGGGAGGATTTTCAGTTCCATGGCATGTTAAAGTGGAAAGGAATCAAACAGAACAGAAGAGAGAACAAAGAAGTTGTCCTGTTTCAGTTTTTGCTCTCTTTTACTCTTATTTTGTTCAGGCTTTTGTGGGTACGTCACTGACGAGGGGCCTCACAAATTCTGCCTTCCTCTCCCTCCTTCCCTGCCTTCCCTCTCCCTCCTTCCCTGCCTCCCAAAAAAGAGAAACAAAGCAGCTCTAGACTTTTTTATGTACTATACAAATGGGAAGAATGATGTGGCAAGACACCTCACGAAACAGAGGAATTCTTGTGTGTCCTTTTTCTGTTCTTTCTGTTCTTATATCTCTCCTATTCTTGAGAAGGGTCCTTACTCTGGTCAGGGGGAAATAAAGCCAAACAGATATTCTGTAATGTTAAATATATAATGAGAGGCAGCATGGCAGACTAGGTAAAGACTCAGAACAACTTGGCCTCAGAGACTCTTCACGTACTTATGGGTCCCTAGGCAAGGCATTTAACCTGTCAGTGGCCTAGGGAACTCTAAGACCAAGTTGCAAAACAAAACAGGAGCCTATCTGCATTAGTAGAGGGAGTTTCCTCCCAAAAAGTTCCTCATACCAGTGAAATTACAAATCATTCAGCCCCTCCCCAAATATATATGTTATGTATATGAATATATGTATGTCTGTGTCTGAAACGACAAGTTAGCCCTCTGCCTGCCTTCAAGGCTCTTCTACCTTCTGGCTTCTGTCCCCCTTTCAAACCATTATCTCTCAGCACTCCCTAGTGTCTTAGGGACTATTTGCTCTAGACAGGCTGGTCTTTCTTCACTGTCCCCCACACTTGTGCTTTGATTAATACTTTGTCCACTACCCAAAGTGCCCTCTCCCACAGTTTAGCTTATCTACACCTTACCTATTTGAGGTCTAGTTCAAGTCTTGCTATGATGCTTTCTCTGCTTGTTTCAGCCTATAATGATTTGTTTCTTTTTTGATTTCCTGTATTTAACACTTTTGTCCATACTGCTCACTTAGCATTTAATCATATTGCTTCAGAACATTTGTATTTTATGTGCATCTAACTTGTCTCCCCAGATAGGTTGTATGTAAACTCCTTGAAGGGTATGGGATCATTGTCTCTTTTTTTTTTAATAAGATTTTATTGATGTCTGTTAGGTTTTTTTTTACATCACCATATAGTTTCTCCAAGTATTCTTCCCCTTTCTTTTCCCAGAGAACCATTCCATATAACAAATAGTATTTTTTAAGATGAAGCAAAAGAAGAGGCAAAAAAAGTTTAACTGATCAGTATATAGAAAAAGTCTAAAAATGTGTGCAGTGACACTTACAGATCTTCCATTTCTGCAGAGTGGCAGATCTACTTCTTTATGTCTGTTTAGCACTGAGCTGAGGGCTTGCTCATAGAGTGGTAATTTTAGATGTTTCCTAGATGAATTAAAGGAATGAATAACTGTGTGTAGCTGATCTGAATTAAAGGGACCCCCTCCCCCCATCTGTCTTTACTTTTTCTTTTGTGTCTGTAATGTGGAGGTAGAAAAAGGAATATCTCAGGAGATTTTGAACAAGATTCCATCCCAGATTTCCCCTCTTTCCACTATTTCTCATTTTTTAGCTGTAAAAGGAAAGCTCTAATTGTGTGGAAATACTGTTTCTTAGTGTACATTCATTCTTTTCCAAAAAGCTTGTATTTATGCTTAGGGATGGGAAATTATAGTAGAGTGGGGGCTTACCTGTCTCCACTTCTTCAGTAGAGCAAATAGTGAAATGACAGCAGCAGGTATTTAGGGGTTCCTTTTGGAAGGAAAGTGTTCTGTGGAGTGTCACTTTCCCCATGCTGCCCTGCAAGTGGGAGAGGTTTGCTTATTCTTGCATCAGCAAGCCTGGCCCACATCTGCATTGGCTCAACTCCAGTACACACATACTGCCAGTTTTTCTTAGTTTCTTGCAGCCAAGGAATTCTCAGCATCAAATGCCTTTGCAGTCACCAGAGCTAAGTTTTGCAAATCTGGTCTTCCTGGGATTAGAAGAATCCCTTTGGCATTCCCACAACATGATTACTTAAGAGTTTGTTGGTGCCCAAGTAAGGCTTAGTCTGCATTTATTATCACACAGGTGGATTTAGTGTTTGCTTTTGAGTGGGCCCAAATGAGAAAATTTTCTGAGTGGCTTGAACCTACAGCTAAGCTGTTAGCTATTTTCATTCATTTTTGCTTAATTTTGTAGTATGGTTTTAGGCTTGCTTTTAGTAAAAAATATTGATAGGATTCTGGAAAGTTTTGATAAAGACTTGTTGGTATTTTTAAATTTGCGAGTTTTCTACTTTTCATAGATGTTCTTTCTGCCCTTGCCTCCTTGAAAAACTTAGGCCAGGATGAACAAACTTTACTATTCAAAACCCTTGATTGCAAAGTAAATCTCTCTGGTACTGAGTTATTACTTCCTTCAAACAATGTGTAAGCCAAATGTATGTGGATGGAAAAAACTCAGTGTCTTTGTTTCAGGGGGCGGGGGAAGGGGACATACCAAGTTCCAGATATTTAAGAACAGCAGATCTTCCATAGCACTCTTTGGGTGGTCAGATGGGGAACTGTTTTCTGTATGGAACAGATTGAAAGCTTGACATTCTTACCTATTAATCTCAGTCATCTGTATTCAAGAATGGGGTCAAGATGGGGATTTTGGAAGCTGAGGGCCCTGGTCTTGGCTGATTCTGTTCTCTAACGCATCAAAAATTTCAGATTAACAGTCTCGGGATCCTGGTTCTAGACTGTTAAGAAGGTTCATTCCCACTTTTTCTTTCCTTATTTCATTAACATAATCCATTTTTGTGGGATTTTAAATTTTCTTAGTGTTGTGACCTTCCCTCTCCTCAAATACTATATTTTTCTGCATAGTTGGAGATAATAAATGCATATGTAAGTTGCCCTCGGATATTGTTGTTTTTAACCAAAAGAGCCTTAAAGGAACATATACCATAATGAAAAGATAAGTGTTGCCTCTCATAAGTAGTTGATCATTAGTTAACATTTCTATCACTGCTTTGTTTAGGGTGATTTGAACTGGGGGAGAAGGGAAGCTGAACTGAATCACGAGAGTAAACCTATGAAATATTTTAGGGGTAAAGAGCAATTGTAAAATTGCTACATTTTGGTAGAACATAATTCAGCTTGATAGTCCTGAATATATTTTCCTTTAAAAGGAGGTTAGTGAATTTAGCATTGTTGCAGTTTGGTAGACTGCTGACTAAAGTTATTTGGGGAAAGATGTGACCTACCTTTGGCACATCATGGTTATGAGCCCAGATCTCTTACATAAAGGAGCCTTTTCTCAGGAGATAAGAAATTGCTGATGTTTATCCCGTCTTGTGAATTCCAGAGCTGACTCCATCTGTTACTAGATGGGCATAGCAAAGGTGAGTCATTGTTTGCTGTAACAAGGTATGGTTTCTGTTAGCTAGTCCTTTTCTGTCATAAGACTGTCATTGTAACAAACCCTTTTTTCTTTTCTTTTGTGTATGTATAGAGTATTTTTTAAAAATAAAATTTAATTTTTTATCAGCCAACAAAAATCTTTTCTCTCCACTGCCTCGTACCCCACTGAGAAAGAAGAAAAAACAAAACTCTATTACAAACAGGGTCGGGCAACCCAAATCCCCACGTTTGGCATGTCCAATACATACATACACACATAAATATGTATATGTGTGTGTATGTATACATATACACATATGTATATATATCTGTACTTTGAGTCTGTCATTTCTCTGCCAGAAGGTAAGTAGCTTGTTTCATCATGAGCCTTCTAGAATCATGGTTGGTCATTGTGTTGATCAGAATTCCTAAATCTTTCAAAGTTCTTTGTCTTAATTATTATTGTTCTCATTTCATAAATTATTATCATGGTTCTGCTTACTTCATTCTGTGTCAAGTCATACAGGTCTTCTCATATTTCTCTGAAATAATCCGCTTCATCATTTCTTATAGCACAACAGTATGATATCACATTCTTATACCATAACTTGTTTGGCCATTCCTCAATTGATAGAGACCCCCTCAGTTTCCACTTCTTTGCTGCCACAAAAATATTGCTATAAGTTTTTTTTCACATCCATGTTTCCATGGCTTTCTTTGACCTTTTTAGCATATAAATGACATAATAGTGGTATTGTTAAGTCAGAAGGTATGCACAGTTTAATAACCTTTTGGGCAAGATCCAGATTGCTTTCTTGAAAGGCCAAGCCAGTTTACAGTTTGTATAGAGTGACTATTAACTCCTTCTTTTCAGTTTTTCATCATTTCCTTAAGGACAAAGAATTTATTGACTGAATCAAGTTTTGAGTGGTACATAAAGCAACTAATTGATTTCTATTTTTGGAAAATGAGAAGTAGTTCATGATACTTCAGATTATTATCATCATCATCATTCATTTTATACCTCAGAGGAATATGATACTGTATTAGGGCCTATGAATTTTCCACAATTTGTTAGATATAATTCATTTCCTCAGGGAGAGCTTGGGATAGCAATATTCAAGCATCCTACTTTTACTTACATAGACCATAGCACAGTGCTACTATCATGAAGATCCTTTTTATATATTCCTTGATATATTATTTTATTTATTTATATATTATATATGAAACTATAATATGTAAATACTTATGACAGATGATAAAGGAAGATAAGACATGTATCATGATTAATGCAAAAGACAACTTTTGGAGTTTGAAACATTTTAAGAAAAGAAATTTGGGTTTTGTAAAGTTTATTTGGCTGTCTGATACCTACAGAAAGGGCCATGTCTGCTATTCCAGGCCCAACTATAGGAATCCTTGTCTTATGCTACCGTTGCCACTGGTGGGGAGCCTGGGTTTTGGCAAAGCTTATGTGACTTGAGCATTAACTGAGGTGGAAATAAAAGGGCAAAATTATGTAGTTGCCATGTAGAGCTTATAGTGGGTAGAGAGCTGTTCTCTCTCCATGGATGAGAAAAATTGGATCCAGAAGAGAAAGCACAGAAATCTTTAAGATAATGATTATCTCAGAAGCAACACATAGTTTAAATTTAGTCTGTGTTTTTCTGGCCACTTGGAAGCTATGGTGGGACTTGCTGTACCTCTTGTAAGGCAAGTGAAGAAAGACATTGGCATCTTGTACATGCTCAGTCTGTTTTTGAAATAGGAGCTCCCTGGGGAAGAGAGGACCTCAGAAGGCAGTGTGCAGACGGAGCTCAGCTTTTAGGGTCTGGGTTGTGTAGACAATGTGGTAGGGATAATGTACTCTCTGACTTCCTCATGGCCATCCCTGTACCAGTCCTTTGGAAGGCTGGGGTAGGGATGATAGCAGTGAAGGACTTGCTATGTTATCATAAGAATGCTGCATTTTTCGTAGAAATATAATGGGAGAAATTTTCATGAAACTGTCGCTTAACTTTTTTTTTTAGGAGAAACAATGACTCAAGTTATTCTTTTCCAGAGACATGATGGCTTTTTGTGGATTTGGAAACTTTATTTAAGTTATATCTTGATTTTTCCTAAACTATGGAAACCTACTGAGATTAGAAGTAGCCCCTGACTTTTGTCATGTTGCAGACTTAAATTCTCCAGCAGAACCAGGGCTGGCAGCTACCTGGGCATCTTCAGTTTACAGCACATCCTCAGTGGTATTCTGCAGCAGCTGTCTGAAGTGTTTTTTTAATGTACTTGAACTGATGTCATTTCCCTTTGGCAAATGGTTTGAAGGCTTTGCTGTGTCTGAGAGATGTCACGAGAAGGTGGGGGGGGGGGGTGGGACAGCAGGGAAGGGGGAGTGAGGAGAGCAGGAGGGAGGGAGCCTGCTTGGTTGGTCCCAGTACTGTTTACTAAATATTCTTTGCTAAGGAAGTCCAGTTCAAATAGGATTGCAACCACAGTCTGCCTGCATTAGATGAGACATAGTTTGTTAAAGACTTTTAATTTTTAAGAGCCTTTTGTTCTGAAACCTAAGTGTGTGGACGATGCTGTTGCAGGATGCCTTTCCTTTGGGGTCTTAGACAGGTAATTCAATGGGTTTTGTGTTCTATGTTTGGGGATATAGTGAGGGAGGGAGCTTGCTATTGTTTTGGGTGGAAGAAATGTTTTAGAAAATGTCTTCCAGTTTGTGACAGGCCAGCTCCCACACAGCAAGTCCCAATCTTCCCTTCTTTCCCTTACTTGGTACTCACTTCTTTATAGTAACTCTAAAATCCACTCTAGTTATAGGCTGTTTTTAACTCTGCCATGTGCCCCCTCTTTTTGATGTAGATTTGATAATGGTAGTCCTGCAGATCCCACCCAAAAAAAATAGACTATGACACTTTATGGGGAAAAGAGTTCGTGTGGTTGAGGGACACAAATTGGTAACAAGGCTGACAATGAAAGCCTTTTCTCCACTTTTATTTGACTGGCTACCAGAGACAGAATCACAGTATGCATTTTTAGAAGAGGCTCTCTGTGACAGTGTCTTTCTTTCGAAGTCCTAGGTTATGTATTGGTTCTTGTTTACAACTTGTAGTGATGGTACTGGAGCTTAGGGGACACAAGCAGGTGTCAGGAAGGGTGATGTGGAAGTGGGCACAGAACACTCCCAGCACTGCCTTTCCAAGCAGGTGGTCCCCAGTTGCAGAGACCAGGAATGAATTGCTTTGTGAGTTGCTGTTTGAAGAAGCAGCCCAAAGTTGTAGCTGGTAACCTAGCAGGGAATGAGCAACTGACTGGCTGCTGCTGCCAAAAATTTGTCCAAGGGCTTTCTGAGAGTTAGAATCCAGGGCAGGCCACATCCCCTCCCCGCCTCACTCCCCTTTAGTCTGAGAAGCATGGCTTATAGGAATGTGTAACTCTAACCATGCACAGAACTATGAAGGGCAGGTCGGAACTGGACTTACAACTTGAGCTGTGTTCTTACCCTTGCCTGAGATAAGGAATATCCACAGAAAGGCAGAGCAGTAGGAACAAACCAGATGAGTTTCAAAGTGAGGCAGTAAGGTGGGTTGGGTTTAACCTTTCTAAAACAAAAAGTGTTGTTCATACAGATGTTGGTTGGATTACCTTTAGTTCTTTATGGTTTTCATGAGAAAGAATAAATTTTTGAGAAGCTTGAAATATGCCGCCGATATTGTTTTTAATTCTTGGTAGTGTTCTCTCTGTGGCAGCCAACAGGCAAGTGGTGGTGTTGGCACTCTTCTGTACTCTCCAAAATAAAAATATGCTTCTTATTTTTTATTTTTGAGGGTGGAAGACAGGGCATTTGGTGTTAAGTGACTTGCCCAAGGTCACACAACTAGTATGTGTGTCAAGTGTCTGAGGCCAAATTTGAACTCGGGTCCTCCTGACTCCAGGGGCAGTGCTCTATTCACTGTACCACCTAGCTACCCCAAGATGCCTCTTTTTTTAAATCTCCAAGGGAGAGCAGAGAGCAGTGCTGAGAATAGAACATAGGTGGCCCAAGCTTTGTCCAGTCCACAGCAGATGAAACCCCAGAGTACTTTTTCTGATAGCCAGTGTGTTTAGGACACAAGTAAGTGTACAAAGACAATATGATAAGGTCTACTTCCTTTAGAGAGAGCAGGGAGGCTAGTGGTTCAAAGCCTGCCGCCAGGTGGGGGAGATCTTGTGTTTTGTGACTTTTCGAAAACCATTTGCTATGAAGTCTTATAACTTCTGAAGTTCAAGATAACTGTACAGAGAGTTAACTTATATCAGCTGGCCCTGGTGGCCAGGGGCTGGTAGGGAATTGATGGTAAGTTCTAGGAATGGCAGTATATATATGGAAGTTATTCCTAGTTTGTGAACTTGGCTTCAGATGAGACTTTATCTCCATGTAAAATCTAGGATCTTAGCTTTTTGGAAGAACAAAATTGAGAAACAGCTTCAATTCAGCACACATCTTGTTATGAAGAATGTTTTATTTTTCACATAAATGCAAGGGAAAGCTGCCACTTAATGATTCAAAGTAGTAAAAGGTCAGGTAAGTATTAGATTTCTCAGGGGCAGGACAGTACCTTGCCTTTCTCCCTGTTATTATACTTTATAGACTGAAAGAAGTAGAAAATTACTAAGGATAATCTATCTAACATATGTCCTGTAGGTCCAGCTTGTGTAAGGAGGGAATGGACACAAAACTTTTCTTCAAAGAGAGGCTGATATTCCATCAAATTTGAATATAGGCCTCCTCCTGGGACTTGGGTTGGCAATCCATAAGGCTAGCTAAAGACTAGTTCTTCACTATGAACCTCATTCAGTAAATATTTATTAATTGTTTGCTATGTGTAGAGCCCTGTGATAGGTGCTGTAGGATATACGAAAATGATCAAGGCATCGTTTTTGACCTCAAGGAATTTGCTGTCCTGTACTGTCTAGACAAGACACGTACCATTTTGGGTAGGAGAAATGTTTTAGAAAATCTCTCATTTCGTCACAGGCCAGTTCCCACATAACAATCCCCACTCTTCCCTTCTTTCCCCTATTTGGTATTCAGTTCCTTATCTTAACCCTCAAATCCACCCTAATCAGAAAAAGACATTCTTTGTACTTGTTTCCCTTGCAACTAGCGCATAGTAGGTACTTAATAAATGCTTGTTTGACAAAAGAGTCACAGGCAAACAACTATGAGAATTAGTGGAAGGAGAGATCACTTCCAGCTGGGAGAATCAAGAAGGTCCTTATGGAGGAGATGGGATTTGCGTCATGACATTAATATCAGTTGTTTTTGTATTTTTGTCATATAGTGGCCCAGTTAAGTGAGTTTCTATTGATAGAATACTGGTTCAGCAAGATAGAATATCTTACACAGCTCACCTGTGAAATGTTTCCTTTCACAGTGAAACTACCCCTCCCCTGCCAAAGTACCCAGGTTGTTCTCAATAGCCGATTTCCTGAGGCCAGAAGCAAATAC